>WTXF01000309.1:0-26415 GCA_022496215.1 Russula brevipes | reverse complement strand
TACGTAGACATTGTGCCAGTGGTACTCGATTTCGACAGGCACGACGTAATCAGCTTGTTGAATCGACTGGAGAGGGAGAGGAAAGTTTTGACATTGGCATCAATCGGAGTATGAAATAACAACACACCTTGAAACTGCTGTGCACCAAGGTCTCATCGAGATCAAGGACCAGGCATTTACGTCCCACGTGTTGAGGTAAAACTGGGGGTAGGAGGGGTCGTGGGACGCCATCCTTTGAGATAGATGAGACTCTCAGTGAACACTGCTAGCAATGTCACGGCACTTACAGGACCAACGGGTATCCCTGCCCCTCCACTCAAAACCAACCGATCCTCATCGTCCTCAGCCTCATCGACACCTGGGACATCCTCTACCTCCTCGTCTTCGGTGAAGCTCGTTCCGTCACTTTCGTCGCCAGATGAGGACTCGTGGGGGTGCAGTGCACGGAGTTGGGCCACTTCCTCAGCTGTCGAACCGGGAGGAACAACAGCACTAGACGTGACGCCGCCTGTCTCTGACTCTGGAATAACCTTGGTTGGGGTGGGGGGACAATGACATCCAAGTCTTTATCCGATGTACTGGCCGTAGGGGGAACTACGTGCAGCGGCTTAGGGCCTGGTTCGGCGATGACGACGCCAGAAGGGGAAGGAGCGAGGTCTGCACCAGGGTGAGGCTGCTCCGAGAGAGACTCGTTGGTGACGGGAGTTTCTTGAACGGGGCGCAATGACGAGTCCTTCTCCGCATCATGAGCGGATGGCTTCTCGCGTAGGGCAGCAGCAGAAGAGTCAGGATCAGAGACGACTTGATTGGCATCCTCTGTGGGGAGGCGCGAGGGACCAATACACGGCACGAGGGCACGGAACAGGCGGGAAATGAAAGACACGCGGGGAGAAGATGGGGGTTTTGGGACCCTGTGCTTGGCCGCGGATTTCGGGGAAGAAGATTGTTCTACCGCGGTGGAGGAGTGGGCGCCTTCAGAGGCAGTCTGTGCGCCCTTGCGTGAAACACGAGTATGCTGGGTGCCCGTGAGAGTCGTTGAGAGGGAGCCTTTGTCTTTTTCCTTTTCCCGATCGGGATCGTCAGTGGGTTCAGAAGAAGTAGGAGGAGCCGAGGGCGCCGAGCTGCCCGGGAGTGATGCCACGGTGGTCGAGGACGTCGTCGCAGGTTGAGCGGAGGAGGCCTGGTCGGCTGGAGGTTGTGGGCCAGTGACGGGAGGGCCTTGCTGTGTGCTCGCGGTGAGATTGGACGTGGCAGGGTCAGATTTGGTGGGGCCATTGAGGTAGAGCTCGAAGGGGAGGACGAGGGAGTGGGGGCAACAGGGGCGCCGGGAGCGGGGGGGCGTTCGGAGGATTGTCGGGTTGTGACGACGGGGACGGACTAGCTGACTTTGTGTCTGGAGGAGGGGTTGACTTGATTTCCTTACTTTTTGACCAAGGTTTGGGGGAAGATCGGGCGAAGAGGGAACGCTTTGAAGGATGTTTTGGAGACGACGATTGTGGCTGTGAGACTGCCTGAGAAGAAGAGGACTCGGGTTGAGTAGCCATATGGGCTCGGTCGTCGGGAAAAACAGGGAGATGGAAGGAGAGGGAAGGAAGGACAGAGAAGCAGAGTCTCCGCACTCGAGGCTGACCGCAGGCAGGCAACAACAACGACGACGACGACGCTGTCGAGTCTCGCGGGTCGAGACAACCACGCGGCGGCGGCCTTTGCGCGGCCCATTACGTACGCCCTTCCCACGCTTTATTTCTCCAATTATTTTCTTCTCCATCAGCCGGCTTTTGTAAGCAGGTGCCAATCATGGGCGCGCCGAAGGAACCGGGACATCCTTTCATGGATCGTGATGTTAGTCAGCCGACATGACGGGGATAGGGACTCGACGTACATAAGCAGCTGCCCCTCGCCCCCCCGCAGAAGCCGTTCAGCATCCCGAAGGGCCTCTGCGGGTCCAGCACAGCCAGCTTGAGGTCGGTTCCTTCCAGGTCGTCAACGGACGCAGCGTGCGCAAAATGCAACGCAAAGAAGGCAGCAGACACCGTGAGTACCGGTTATATCCGGCGGGACGCAATATCTTACTAATACCCTCCGTTGCTCACCAAATTTCCTTCCACCGACCTGATGTTAGTTCAATCGTCTTACCATCCGCAATCATCTCCCAATACCAAATGCTCAGCCTCCGCCAAACGCTCCTCCCCCCGATCAGTCCGCATCCCAGCAGCAGCAACAACAGCAGCAGCAACAGCAACAGCCACAGCAGCAACAACAACAACAAGCACAACAATCTCAACCGGGTACAATACAAACCATGCGTCTCCGTCAAGACCCGCCATCGGTTACCCAATCCCAGTCCCGCTCGCGAAAGCGCAAGACTCCCCCAAGCGCAGAATCTCTCCAGCCCGTTCCCCCCCCTCCTCCAGCCGCCATGCAACACACCTTACCGCCTGCACACACCCTAGTCCCTCCGCCCCACCTATCCGGCCATATCCTTCATCCCCCCAGCTATCAGTACCCCCCCGGCGATTATCCTCCGGCCGGCCTTCCCCCACCACATTCCCTGGGCCCCCCGCCTCCTACTGAGCCTTCCCAAGACCAGCGCCCTCAACCTCAGCCCTCCAATGGCGCTTCAAATACAGCGTCAGCGGGAGCATCCCGCACACTCAGCCAGAGTAAACGTGCCGAGCAGAATCGCAAGGCACAACGCGCGTTCCGTGAACGTAGGGACCAGTGCGTCTTATCACTCGTTCCCTTTTTTTCGTGTGTCTGACGTAAGGTTTCAACCCCCTCCCTATAGGCATGTCAAGGCGCTAGAGTCTCGCTCGCAGCTACTCGACGCCGCACTGGCCTCGGCCGATGAGGCCAACCGACGGTGGGAGGAGTGTCGCGCGCTCGTGACCAGTTGCGAATTGAGAACGCGGCTTTACGGGCAGCCCTCAGTCAGACCCAGATGCTGAGTTCAGGAGGCTCAACTGTCCAGCCGCCAGGCGGCAATGATGAGAGTAACTCTCGGGTCGCCGAGGGGACGAAGGGTGCCGAGGAGCCGAAAGAGTAAAAGGGGGAAAGTGTAACTTGGAGAAGTTGGATGGGGAGTGTAGTGGAGGCGGCCAGGTCAAGACAGGCGATCTGCTTCCGGCCGATGATTTGTATGACGCATGCCATGCGCGCACGCAAGCATGCATTACCATTCCATTCTGTTTTTGTTCATGTTGTTCGGTTCGTTGGTGTTCAGTGTGGTGGGGGGTTTGTGCCGCGTTCGTCTTCCCCGACCCACCCTCTGGGATAGCTTACCTATTATGCGCACGTAATTTTTCGCCCTCGTATAGCCATGTCTTGTTTCTCTTCTACGTCCTCTTCTCTCCACTGTTTAATTCACGACGATTTGTGTTCATCCCGTCCCACCCCACCGTCATTCGGGCACGAGCCGGCGAACTCGGAGAAACGTTGTCGGCTGGTTGGCAGCTTGCCAAACGCCGACCAAATAGTTTAGTTAACATGTTCTCGGCCCCTAATCGGCCGCCGTCCCACAACCGCAGCACGGCACTCCCAAATCCGGGCACTCGGCACCTGTAGCTTACGTCATTGCCATCCATTAGTCATCCTCGTCCACTCTCATTTCCTCCGCGCGGAACCAACTCGGAAAAACAAGCCACGCACAAGCCACGCATGTCCTCTCCACCACAGGCCTCGGCGCCCGTCCAGCACCACAACCAGCAGAAAAAAGGTAAGGGGGCGTCGTCCGCAACGCTCCCACGTCCGTCACAGCCACTGACGTGCCTCTGACACGATCCGCAGCGCGCGGTGCGGCAGCGCGACAGCTGGCGCACTAACCACCGCGTACCTCCTCGCGTACAACGTGCTCTCCGCCGCTGGCTGGTCGCTCGTGCTCTACCGCACCCTCGCGCACCTCTTCCTCGCAGCGGCGCCCCCCTCTGCCTCGCTCCTCGCGTCCCTCAGGCCGGCCCCCCCGTCTGGGTGCCCCGTTCGTCCCGCGTCCCTCGCCCCGCTGTACAGGCGCGCATGCACGGCGCACGCCGCCGTGGGCGGGACGACCGCGCGCGTGCAGAGCGCGCGGCGCTCGAGGTCCTGCACGTCCTCCTTGGGCTCGTGCGCAGCCCGCTCTCGACGACCGCCGTGCAAGTTGCCAGCCGGCTCTTCTCCGTCTGGGGCATCGCTGCGGGTTTCCCATCCGTGCGTTTCTCTCTCTCCCAACTCCCAAAAAATAAAACTGAAGAAAATCGGATTTTTATGGAAAAAATAGGCTCAGCGTAGTCCGTTCTACGCTAGCATGGTGCTATCGTGGGCGCTAACCGAGGTCATACGCTATTCGTTCTATGCTGCGTCGCTCGTCGGGTGGGAGCCCGCGCCGCTCGTCTGGGCGCGCTACTCGACGTTCTTCGTGCTGTACCCGACCGGCGCGGGTTCCGAGGCACTCGTCAACCTCGCTACGCTCCCCTTGTCCGTCATGAGCGGGGGCTCATGGTTCTCCGCTCTGCCGATCGCGCAGTGGGACACCTACGCGCTCCTGCGCGGTGTGCTCTTCATCGCATGGTGGCCTGGTGAGTAGCAATTTATCTCTTTTCCTATTTTATTTTGCCTTTTTTGGGTCTTTGGTCTATTTGTGTGCTTTCATTCTCCGATGCTCACGGGAAGCTGTTACTTCAAGGTTTGTATCCGATGTATACGCATATGATCAAGCAGCGGCGCCGTGTGTTTGGAGGGCAGAAACTGGGCGCAAGGCCCAAGACCCACTAGCTCTAGCTCGCACTGGGAGGAGGGGCACATAGAACAAAATTAAGCTCGTGTGGAGATCAATTACGTTGGCGAATGCAATTCAATTTTTCATGAGCCGTATTTTTCCTTTGTCCTAGGTTTGGAAATCGCGAAGCATGGCCACAACTTAAGATTTGATGCGATAGCGTAGAAAAGCACCACAGGGTTAACTAACTCCAGGGGATAGATTTCCCCGCATTCACTCATTGTTTATATCTGGCCAGAAGCCTACCCTCGCTCCGTTCCCGTAGTCATATGTGGAGTACCCTGGGATCCAGGCAGCATTAAATGGGGAAATACAGATCCCAAAGTCGATCAGACCGCTCAAGTCACTCACAAGATTTGAGAAACTCATCGCCAATGATGGCGAGGTTCGGTGGCAAGCCGTTGGCTATAGAAAGGATGCCTGCGACGCAGTCCGTGGAGCTCGCACTCACACGGCCTAGGTAAAAATCTCTGGGGTGTATTGCGAAGCGATGTCCGTTAAAAGAGAGTTCGATCTGCTTGACAGAGAAACATGGCACGGTCCAAAACCCTGCAAATAAAAAAAATAGAAGGGAGGGAGGGAGGAGATCTCCTGTGAGCGACTGTCCGGCCTTCGCTATATGGGAGGCGACTGACCAGAACCGTACTGCCTCGCACGTTTGGAGCCGGGTATGAGGCCGTAAAATGCGGACGCGAGCGCGGGCGGAACGTAGATCAACGATGTGCCTGTGTCTATTGCCTGCGAAAAAAAAAAAAAAGTATAGAAGGGGCATGCATCAGTGGTGCCCCACATACGCATGGGGGAAGAAAAAAAAAGGGTATGTGTGTGTGTGGAACCGGGCTCCGACGTACTGCGGTCAGCTTTGCGGGTGCCCTGACGCCGTTTGCCCACAGGCCATCCATGTTGACGGCCCAGTATGTCTAGTGGCAGAAGGGGGCGTCAGACGGGCTCGCATTTCGCATCTCGACGCCGCCCCGCGAGACGTGAAACGTGAAAAGGACGTCGCGTACTTTTGACACCACGGGCAGCCACGTCACGGGGCCCGTAGCCCAGTTGTAGTCGATGCAGCCGAGGCACACCTGTTACAAACCGACCGCTCGAAAACTGACCAACTTCTACCGGACGACAACAGGGCCGCGGGGGGAGAAAAACAACGCACGGAAGAGCCCCTCTCTACGTGGCGCGTGAGGTGTACGGAAAAGAGCGGGGCGGCTACCTCGCGCTGCTTGATCAGGTTTTCGAAGAACGTCGGTTGGCGGGACTGTGCGATGGTCCCGAACGCCATGCCGATGAGCCCGTCGTTTGGTTGCTTGACAAACTCGTCTGACTTGTTGCTCACGGATCCAAAGGCTTGACTCGCGGCGGTCAGCCCAGCAATGGATACGGCATCCTTCGCTACTTTGCCTGAGACTCTGCCAGTTCCCTGTGGTCGTTCAAGTGGTCAGGATATACAAAAACAAAGAAAAGAGGATGGGGGAAGGGCAGGAATATGAAGTTAAAAGACCCGTTAGCCAACACATCGCACATGTGGGGTAAAAATGACCTACGTATGTAATGGAGAAATCCTGGTTGGTCGGGCGATAGGTCGAACTATGAGACCCTTCAAACTGGCGACCACGGCACTTCCCACAATTTGCCGGCATCCAGAGATCTGCCGAGCCGGTATCAACGTCGACGGTGAACGCTTGAGGTGGAGTTCCGACGTGAACGGGGCCATAATAGAGTACGTCAAGGGCACCGGAAACCTCGTCCCGCAACGGTAACTGCCCAGTCCCGGCCTCAAAGGAGGAAGCGGATGAAAAATTAGAACTGGCAGGGTCGGATGATGTCGTCTCAACTTGAATGTCTGCATTTGTACCCGATGGGTCACCATGTGCATCATTTCCGACAATGCCCGTTCCGGGTCCACGTCCGCCCGTGGGAAGCTCCGTGTCCATGTTCGACGATGACGGCGGCGGCGGAGAGGGGGTAGAGGGCTCAGCAGAGGATCCAGAGACACCAAACTTAGAGTAATAGTGATCAGCCAGCTCGATGACTCGGATGGCATCGAAATTAAGTCCGATCCCGGACAAATAGTTTCCCGCTTGCGCATATTTGAGCGACACCGAACGCGTTTCCCTCTCCTGTGGCGGAGGTCAGTGGATTCATAGATGACAGAAGGTAGGAAGAAGATAGTGACCGCATAGCTCGAGTCGAAAATTCCTATAGATTTAGGAGAACCCGCGAAGGGGTTCGGTAGTAACGGCCTGTTTCAGTGAGTTGGTGAAGACAAAAACTTGTTGCATGAAGCATACGAACCCGTATCCGGCATTTATATCACTGGTACCCGCAGGAGAGGCAGTGGCGAAATCTATCAGCACGAAAACGAGGATGGACTTTCGAGATAACATCATCGATGAGAGGAGACAGCCCAAGCAGCAGTGAAAGGTGCATTTTTTAAAAATCTCTTCAAAACGCAACGTTGCGGTTTGGACGAGCTGTTCAAATTGTTTTCCAGGTGGTTTTCAATCACAAGCATAGTGAAATGGACTGTCAGGGAAGTATCAAATTGGCCGCTGGCTCATAGAAAAAGATCCACAATGTTAGCGACTCAATCACGGTTGGTGGATTGGTCCAGGCGCAGTGCACCAATGCAGCGATTCGTGAAATAGAGTGGTTCTACGACACAAATCGCCGCATTGGCGCACTGCGCCTGACCTATCCACCAACCGGGGTCATAGATGAGGGAAGCAAATGGGGGGAGACATATCTAGACCCATTTTTGCTTGTCTTCATGTCTTTCAGTGATTTTCTTTGTTTCATGTCCACCCAACAGCGGAAGTACTGTCGCGCGCCAACCATTCACAACCACGTGAGCTTCAGTGGCACCACAGCAAATGGTTGCGAGCGCGCGGATGGCAAGGCGGATGGCGCGGAAAACAATGATTGCCAGGTGACCAAGAAATTGCGTGAGCGACGATACGGATGACAAATATCGACAAATAGCCAGGGCAGCACCTTTTCAGTACCTTTTCTTTTCTCTCAGCTCTTTTTAGTATACTTGAGAAGGCTCTCTATATATGAAAAGGATCCGACCAATGGTGGCATGATATGTATGCAAGCCAAGAAGAGGCTCGAGATTCATGGCCGACGTACATTGCGTTTTCGAGTTCTCCAGTCAAACTTTCAAAGTACGGCCCTACGTTTTACACGATCGTGGACCATACCCTATACCGTCAGCTCCATCCTACGTGCGCGAGACATCACCTGTATACGTTACCTCCTCGAGGGACAACTGGACCGGCCCGTAGTTGTGCTCGACCGGGCGCTCATGTTTACAGGCTGCGGTACCTGACCCGCCTTTCTGAAGAAGAGTGCAGTACATCCATGTTGGCCTAATGATAGACATGTGCAGGTGCGCGAAAAGTGCTGGCAGCGCCGAGGTTGAACGTTGAACCCAGGCCCCGAACACCCCTTAGGGTCCGGACTTCCAACTACGCTCCGCTCAACATTTCAACGCACACCAGACGATATTTTCCCTGACGGTCTGCATAAGTGTCCGCATACACTCTCCTGTCTTGGCTTCAGCACCACTGGCGTATCCTTTCGTACTGGGCTGGCAATGTCTGAGCTCCAACCCTAGGCCGTGTTCATGCCGAGCCTGTGCAAGTGAGTCAGATTTGATTCGTGTTGTCCATTACTATACAGCGGTCGATGGAGATACGTCAAACAAACTAAGCACTTTCGTCCAAGGTGGGTAATAACTGCGGAGCTTTCGCTGATGCTTCTTGACATGAAGATGTGGAATACCTCGGCGACTCTCTTTTGCGGGCTCTTAGTGCCAGTGAACTCACCCTATTTCAACACTTCGGGTGTGTTTTATGGTGCAGCCTCGTTTCCTCTATACCCTTTTGAACCGTACACACTTCTGTATGGTCAGACTGCAATGTCCCATCCTTCGTTGTTGATAATTGGTGTCTACTCCCCTCGCCCGTCATGTCGTACGATTTTGATCAGTTTCACAATACCTTATTCGGAATCTAATATGTCGCCCATGTCTTCTAACTGGTTTCCCTGGCCGGCATGCCTTTTCATCATCGAATCACCTTAGTCGGCAATCCACACCCTGTAATGGTGATCGATCCCCACATATCTATAGCCGCCTTACATATCGGCGATCAAAACATCGATATATACCCGTCACCAACGCCACAACCCTTTTTTTCTGCACGTCTTCATTTCGCGGCTTCTGCCGACGGGCTCGCACCCAGTCAGCTTTTCTCATCCCAAATAGCGCCTTCGACGTCGATATGACGTGAAATTAGGGAACCGGGCACGAAGGAGCCGGGTGCTGCAGTAGGTGGTGTATGATAGTTGTATGATTGTATGACAGCGGACCAGTATCCTTCTCCTTGAGGTCGTTGCGCCTGGTGCACACCCGCAACTCCGACAGCCCCTTGTTGCATTTGGCCGACTTGGGGCCGACTACCCCTGGGCCCAATTGCCGGCAGTGCTCCTTCAGCGTCTCCCAGGGACGGTAGTGGGCCCGCGTACGTTGCGTCAATTTTGTCGCCCATCGGGTGAAAGTTCGATAAGCTGCGCAACCTTCTACGTACTCTGCTACCCCCGGAATGCGTGACACACTCATGTGGATGATACCCTGTTGGTACCTTTCTCTCTGTGTATGGATCGGTTCCATCGGTTCCAACCAGAAAAATTGTAAATAAGCCTTTGTGCTCCACGACCGTACACAATCGACCCCAAAATATTTGGACACAGTAGAGCTCAAGTCCGATGACACAATCGAGCTAGCGTATTGCTATTCTCCAACGTTACGTGCATCTAAACCCTACAGGGATTGTACGATCCCTTCACCATCGTTAACGTCCACAACTGACATGATGAGACGACGGCAACGCATACTGATTCTAATTCTTGTAAGTAGAAGGTACTGTAGGTATCGGAACCAGGTAAGTTCACTTATGTACGTCCTTTGATTTCATGCTGTGTGTACTAGTACACAGACATTTCGGAGCTGGTGTTGTCTGCTAACCTGACTTCCTCGCTCCCTTTTGGTCTTTCCCCTGGGGGACTTGAACGCTTGAACAGTAGGCCAACACTCGAGCGACATCCCGAAGATGGATCTTGAATCCATCTTGTTACTGGTGGTGGCTGACCAAGGCCAAGGAACTAGTCATATGGACTTGGTAAACAGCCGAATGGCAACACTGACGGCATGATACTCTGGAGCTTATTGTATGGTCGTGCCATGCATCTATATACAACCGTCACCGCACGAGAGGTCTTTTTGCCTAGACTTTTTTTTTGTCTGGCCTGTCCATCGAGTTTTCGATTTCGCCCTGAAAGATTAGCTGTATCAGCCACAACGACACTTCGGGTGATGTGATCCCAGCTGCGGCTGAAATACCCAACGATTTCCGCCTGCATCGTGCGGAGATTGGATTGTCATCGAATCTTCCTTTTCCTCTAACATAAATCATATCAGACTGGAAAGACGCTCTGTGAGAAGAAGAAGCAGAAGAAGTCTCGGATTTACATATCACTTGAGACTAGTACTGGCATCAAGGCGCAGCCCTGCATGTACCAGGGATGTAACTTAGGAGATATCACGGCGATAAAGCGAACGACTTATTTTCCCACACACGAACCGAGCGAGGTGTGGTGCCCCGATCCGATTTCAAAGGTGACAGGCGCAATTGCACTGGCGCCGATATGGTAAGAAAATGAAACCGCCATTCGGCGGCCGCTCTGCTTCATGCGTCGGAAACGAAGAGCGCAGTCGTTAGCGCGGTCGCAAACGACGACTGGAAAGGCTCTAGCGAGAACACCGGTCGTGGAAAGGAATCAGAAGGCCAGAAGATGAACAGAGTGTCACGGTCGTGCGAACTCGACTGCACAAATGACGACGGCGGCGGCAGGTCCACGTGACATGTTTCTTCCTCCCAATCCCGAACGACAAACTCAGACCTTATGCCTTATGAAAGGAACGTCCGCATCGGAAAGTGGGCTGAAAACTGAGCTTGGGGATGGGGAGTACTAACAGCGCAGATCTAGTGCTTTAGTAAAGAAAATATGTGTCTCGCTCGCGGATGTGCCTTGTTTCATCCATGCGATTTCTGCCTGCCATTGGCATCTTCCGAATCAACGACACCCTCCAAACCAAATCCCGTTCTTTCGCTTGTTCGTACCCCCCTCAGTGGCGACTTGCGCTATGCTTTTTTGTTCTCTGGCATCCGTCATTTGAAATTGGTGGAATATGGCTTATTTATGTATGGACAGAAGAGACAGCGATGGATGGTGACAATGTCGCTTCCGAGTCCACTGCCGAGATGTTCACCGCTTCACTGCATCGCTGTTCTGCCTGCTCGCAGAAAGCTGTTTCGTCAATGCTGGGCCAGTTTATCTTCAGATTCATGGAGTTGAATGTTGAAAAGTTCACTAGTTCGCTTGCTTGCCTTGCCTGCTTCGTTAAATAGCCAGCGATCCTCATTCGTATATTCGAGCTGATACCACCCAGTTCCTCTATCCCATCCAGTCCGTTGCGCGTCTGCCACTGCTCTATCCTGTCCTTCCCTTACGTCCGTCCCTCCGACCGGTGCCCCTCAAGAGACCTACCTCCTCGTCTCAACATACCTCAACCATGCGGACTGCCTATGCCTTCCTCGCTGCGCTGTCATTCTCTCTCATTCAATGCGCGAGTGCAAGTGCAAAGTTCTGTCTCAAGGACCAGTGGATTGGCAAAGACTTCTATAAGGGCTGGAACTGGGAGCCTGAGACTGATGATGACCTCACCCATGGCCACGTTAACTATGTGAGCAAAGCCGATGCCATTCGCAAAAATCTGACATACGGTCCGTCTACCCGCGCTTCTCCTGCCCTCCGAGTCCGAGTCTTGACTGACAAACTTTCGACTTTCAGTGGCCGGAAATAAATTCTTTATGCGTGCGGACGATGTGAGCATCGTTGGCCCCAAGGCACGAGGGCGTGACAGCATCCGCATCTCTTCGAAGACTGCGTATGACGAGGCCGTGATTGTGCTCGACCTTGCGCACATGCCCACAGGCTGTGCCACCTGGCCCGCCTTTTGGACTCTGAGCGCAAAAGGACCATGGCCCAAGGGCGGGGAAATCGACATCATCGAAGGCAGGCTCCCCGTCTTTCTCTCGTTCTCTCTTCAGAGTCACTCAGCCCGAATCGTAAATCATATAGGTAACAACTTGCGAACGGTAAACCAAGCCAATCTGCACACTACTCCGAATTGCAGAATGCCACCCGGCGACAAGCACCAGCCGCAGACCGGGTATGTCTTCTGCTCGGGCTGCTGCGTGTGTCCGCACGGGCCCTAAATTCCTATTTATTTATTTCAATCAAAATGCAACAGGACCACCCTCTCCACGGACTGCGACTCAACCAAAAGAAACATAGGGTGTAGTGTTTCCTTCACCGGAAGTAGTCCGTCCTTTGGTGCGCCATTCAACAAGCAGGGCGGCGGATGCTATGTAGTGTCGAGGTCACGAAAGTCTGGCATCCGGATGTGGTTCACTCCGCGAGCCGAGTGCCCTGCGCTAGAAAAGAGGTTTGAAGCACAAGGAGAATCCCTCTCCCTAGATTTTCTCGATCTCTTTCCACCGGCCGCGAACTTCCCGATGAAAGAGGGTTACTGCGACTATGAGGAACACTTTGACGAGCACCGGCTGGTGTTCGACCTGAACTTCTGCGTAAGCACCTTCCTTGTCTTTTGCCTTTGAAGTGAATACGACCGAGATACTTTCCTTTTCACAGGGTGGATGGGTTGGTCAATCTTATTCCAAATCTGGCTGCCCAGGCAAATGTGTGGACTGTAAGTATCCATTGGCGTATGCAGAACTTGAACCCATCAACTCAATTTTCGTCAGTTGTCAACAAAAACGCATCCGCCTTCATTGAGGCTTATTGGGCAATCAACAAGTTGCGCGTGTATACCCCTTGTTCCAAATGACTCGCTACCGAATGAATCAGGACTGTTTACAATCCCGTTTATGTTTTGGTTTTGACCTTTACATATTTAGATAAGCGAGAGGGGAAGCACATATATGGATGCTGTCGGTCTGGGAATGTCCGATTTGCACTGGCACCGCCCATGCTCTCTTGATCTCTTTACTTCACCTGTAACCATGGAAAATAACAGAACCAGGGGACAATGCTCATAGACCCTCACTACGGCACGTTCTGGAGGGGCCCACAAGCCACTAAGTCAGTACTAGTACTCCTCGGGTTGGTCCACGCCAAAAAGCAACAATGCTAAGCTACGGGCATAACAGACCCCCCGACATATTCACTGACTAGCAGACGAGCAAAGGAACAGCGTGAGTAACAACTAGGGAAGTGTCTGAATAATAAATTTCAAAAGCAAGCGGGAGAGACTCCGAGTCGGAGGTATCGTCAGTTTGAGAGCTCGTATGCAAAAGGTCGACGCAAAACAAGATCACTCCAAGAACTGCACCCATCATCATGCATCATCTCTTATACCTAATATGCATGAGAACACACACCTTCGTCGCCTTGAGACTCATAACCCCTTATTCGGTCTTCCACCAGTTCGAGTTCCTTTCGGATGACACGGGCACGGACAGTGCTTTTCTGTAGCCCTTCCCGTCCGTGTTGGTGCCCCCGTTGTCCGTTTCCGATACCTGACTAGAGCCTTTCAAGTCAAACGCCACTATAGGACATTCGAGATCGGCATAGGTTGTGTCGCCCGCTTCCAGTGCAGGGGTGCTCGGGTGTCGCCATGATATCTCCTACACCCCCTGCAGTGGTACATGCAGGGCCGCGCCTTGACGCCAGCCTATATAAATCGTTTTCTTCTTTTTCTTTTTTTCAAGAGTCGTGCTCGGTTGTGGCTATACGCTAAAGTCAAGGCCTCGACCGACCGTCCATCGCGACGCACCACCACCTTGACCCGACCCGGGTGACATTTCAATCAGCACGCGCACGACACCCTCTGGCCTCAACAGCCTCATTGCAAAGGAGGATTCCCGATCCTGGATGGCAGCACTCTCCAGGTGGCCCGCTCCACTCAGTTGACCACTTTCCCAACTCCAACACTGTCCTTCTGGTAGGGGACATTTCAGATAGGTTTTCTTCTCTTTGTGCAAAATAAGCTAACAAAACAACTCGGGTTATGTTCCAATTAGCACATGCACAACACCCTCTCCTTACCTCCTTGCAAAGGAGACCTCCCAATTCTGGATGGCAGCTCCCAGATCCTGGATGGCGGCCCTCTCCAGGTTGCCACCACCACCTTGATGGCTTGACCCGACCCGGATTGCACTCCAGTGAGCATGTGCACGACACCACAGATATATCATGTCCTGATGTCCAGAGCCCGAAAGCCCGGCCTGCATGCACGGTCACCAGAAAAAATGCATAGGGGGCATGGCCCCGTGACTCTTGAGGCTTCATACACCCCCTCATGCAGATGCCATTACAGAGGGGGATGTGGCCAATGCAGGGGATGCTCGGCAGCAGTCCAGCAGGAGCGGCGAGCGGCGGCGGTGCACTTCATGCTGACTAATGACGGAGCAGCGGTTGAGGCCGTTGAGGCATTGACTGGCCCAAGCCGATCCGAGCACTGGCTAGCCAATTGTGGCTCGGGCTCCAACTCTGGGAGCTGCCGCCACAACACTATCTTAGCGATATTCTAAGCTGAACCACGGATCAACCAAAAACAATAGGGTTGAAACCGCGGATCAATAAGCGCCTCACTAACCGCGTTGACACGTTGACTGACATCCGGTTGCTCACTGGTTTAACCAGACTGGTCCCTACTCGATTTTCACTGGGCATTATCACCCAATCGTCACTGAATTATCACCAAATTATCGTCATTATCAATGACTAGCGAAGATCTAGCAAAGCTGGCGTCAGTAAGTTATGGGGGATAGCGCTAGGCCGCTAGCCAGGATAATCTAGCGAAGCAAAATTTATCGCTCGCTAGCACGAAATATCGCTCGTTAGCGCGGGAGGTTTTTGCTGATGCATGTCCACGAGTTCGCTTGCTTGCTTGCCTTGCCTGCTTCGTTAAATAACCAGGGATCCTCATTCGTATGCTCGAGCTGATATCACCCAGTTCTTCTGTCCCATCCAGTCCGTTGCGCCTCTGCCTCTGCCACTGCTCTATCCCTGTCCTTCCTGTACATCCTTCCCTCCAAGTCCCTCAAAGAGACCCACCTCCTTGTCTCAATATATCTCAACTATGCGTACTGCCTATGCCTCCCTCGCAGTGCTGTCATTCTCTCTCATACAAAGCCCGAGTGCAAGTGCGAAGTTCTGTCTCAAGGACCAGTGGATTGGCGAAGACTTCTACAACGGCTGGAACTGGGTGACCGAACCTGACGCCAGCAATGGCCGCGTTAACTATGTGAGCAAAGCCGATGCCATTCGCAAAAATCTGACATACGGTCCGTCTACCCGCGCTTCTCCTGCCGTCCGAGTCCGAGTCTTGACTGACAGATTTCGACTTTCAGTGGCCGGAAATAAATTCTTTATGCGTGCGGACGATGTGAGCGTCGTTTACCCCACGGCGCGAGGGCGCGACAGCATCCGCATCACTTCGAAGACTGCGTATGACGAGGCCTTGATTGTGCTCGACCTGGCGCACGTGCCCACAGGCTGCGCCACCTGGCCCGCCTTTTGGACTCTGAGCGCAAAGGGACCGTGGCCCAAAGGCGGGGAAGTCGACATCGTCGAAGGCAGGCTCCCCGTCTCTCTCTCTCTCGCTCTCTCTTTAGAGTCGCTCAGCCCGAGTCGTAAATAATATAGGTAACAACTTGGGAACGGTAAACCAAGGCAGTCTGCACACTATACCGAATTGCAGAATGCCACCCGACGACAAACGCCAGCCGCAGAGCGGGTATGTCTTCTGCTCGGGCTGCTGCGTGTGTTCGCACGGGCCCTAAATTCCTATTTTATTTATCTCAACCAAAATGCAACAGGACCACCCTCTCCACGGACTGCGACTCATCTTCCAAAGGCAACATAGGGTGTGGTGTTTCCTTCACCGGAAGTCAACCATCCTTTGGTGCGCCGTTCAACGAGCTGGGCGGCGGATGCTATGTAGTGTCGAGGTCACGAGAGTCCGGCATCCGGATGTGGTTCACTTCGCGAGCCGAGTGCCCTGCGCTAGAAAAGAGCTTAGAAGAACAAGGAGAATCCCTCTCCTTAGATTTCCTCGATCCCGTTCCACTGGCCGCGGACTTCCCGATGAAAGAGGGTTACTGCGACTATACGGAGCACTTTGACGAGCACCGGCTGGTGTTCGACCTGAACTTCTGCGTAAGCATCTTCTTTGTCTTTTGCCTTTGAATTGAATACGACTGAAATACTTCCCTTTTCACAGGGTGGGTGGGTTGGTCAATCTTATTCCCAATATGGCTGCCCAGGCACCTGTGTGGACTGTAAGTATCCGTTGGCGTATACAGAACCCATCAACTCATTTTTCGTCAGTTGTCAACAATAACGCATCTGCCTTCATTGAGGCCTATTGGGCAATCAACAACTTGCGCGTGTATACCCCTTGTTGAATGACTCGCTACCGAATGAACTACTAGTAGGATTGTTTAAGACATCCCGTTTATGTTTTGGCCCTTACATACTTAGTACAACACGATGTCGTTTGCCCGATCGAACCGTGAATGATACCATTACCATTAGTATTGAAGTCTAGATGTAGATACGAGTTCCTTTCGGATGGTACCGAGGGCACGGACAGTGCTTTTGCTGTACTGTAGCCCTTCCCGTCCGTGTTGGTGCCCCCGTTGTCCGTTTCCGATACCTGACTAGAACCCTTCATGTCAAACGCCACGATAGGGCATTCGAGATCGGCATAGGTTTTGTCGCCCGCTTCCAGTGCAGGGGTGCTCGGGTGTCGCCATGATATCTCCGAAACCCCCTGGTACATGCAGGGCCGCACCTTGACGCCAGTCTTCTTGTTCTTTTTTTCAAGAAGAGTCGTGCTCGATTATAGCCATACGCTAAAGTGACCAGCTTGACGTGTAACTTGACACCCATCTTCTCACCTCACAGAGCGTCTTTCCAGATCGATCCGAGATGATTTATGTTAGAAGAAAAAAGGAAGCTGCGATGGCCGTCCAATCTCCGCACGATGCAGGCGAAAATCGCGGGGTATTTTCACCCGCAGCTGGGATCACGTCACCCGAAGTATGGTTGTGGCAGAGACAGCCAACCCTTCAAGCTTCAAGATTCATGGTAAGAAAATGAAACCGTCATTCGGCCGCTCAGGCTCCACTTCTTCATGTGTCGGAAACGAAGAGCGCGGTCGTTTGCCGGGTCGCAAACGACGACTGGAGAGGCTTCAGCGAGAACACCGGTCGTGGAAAGAAATCGGAAGGGCCAGAAGGCAAAGGGAGTGTCGTGCGATCTCGACTGCACAACGACGACGGAAACAAAACGAGTGTCTCAACGTTTAATGCGGCGTCACGTACGTAAGCGAAGCGAACCACAAGCGGTCCACATGACGTCTTCCGTCCAATCCCACGACAACGACAACGACAAACTCTTTGGCAGACCTTATGAAAGGAACATCCGCATCAGAAACCGAGCTCGGGGAGTACCAACAGCACAGGTCTAGTGCTTTGGTAAAGAAAATATGTGCCTCGCTCGCGGATGTGCCTTGTTTCATCACTCGCGATTTCTGCGTGCCACTGGCCTCTTCCTCCAAGTCCCATTGTTGTTCTTTCGCTTGTTCGTAGCCCCTCACTGACGACTTGTGCTATGCTTTTTTTCGTAATCGCGAGTTCTCTGGCATCCGTCATTTGAAACAGTCGGCCAATTTGCGGAGCATTCAACATGGGGCTGTTGGAGCCACGGGCACCAGGACTGAACAGAAGTGACGGCGGGTGACAATGTCGCTTCCGAGTCCAAGTGCCGAGATATTCACCGCCTCACTGCTTCACTACTCTGCCTGCTCGCAGCAAGTTGTTGTCTCGTCATCGCCGGGCCAGTTCATCTTCAGATTCATGGAATCGTTAGTGGGAGCTTCGCAGCGTCGACCTTCACCTCGCTTGTTGCTAGGTCCCATGGGGTATCCCTGTTCTCGTTCTGAGCATTTACATCTGCGCCATTCTTGAGCAACAATCGCACGACCTCTCTATGTCCAACTTGTGAAGCCATGTGCAGCGGAGTGCACTCCGCCTCGTCCGATGCGTTGACGTCGGCGCCGAACTTGAGCAGTAATTCAATAACGGTGACGTGCCCATTTCGTGCTGCTATGTGCAACGGGGTCCAGGCCTTCGTGTCACAGGCTCGCACATTCGCGCCACAGTTGAGTAATAGTTCCACGACGTCCACGAACCCATTTTGTGATGCCCTGTGTAATGGAGTAATGAACAGATCATCCCAGGAGTTCACAGTTGCGCCGTGTTCTAGTAGGAGTCGAGCAACGTTGACTTTGCCGTTAATAGCCGCACGATACAGTGGCGTCTGAAGCCACATGTTAAACGAGTTGACAGCTGCGTCATGCTCGAGTAATAACCGCACAATGTCTAGATGGCCACTTTTAGATGCCCGGTGGAGCGGAGTCCAGCCCTCGTCGTCATAAGAATTTGGATTAGCACCATATTTGAGGAGCAGCAGCGTGACTGAAAAATGACCCTTGATCGAGGCAGCATGCAACGGGGTCGTATGAAAACCTCTTCTGGTGTAGACATCCTCTGGATGAACAGAGATGAGGCGCTCCACGAGGCCATGGAAACCGCACAGCGCAGCGTAATAGAGGGGCGCTGCTTCGGATCGCGTAAGGCAGGGCTTTGACATGGATTCAACCCAATGATGGTCTATGTCGTGCAACCAGACCCATCCTGCAAAGTGCGGTCTCTTCCGATCAAAGAGACGCACCATCATGTCTTGACTGTGCGGCGACAAATTGCCAAATTGTGCATGTTCGACCCAATGTCGAGCTGCGTAGAGGGCCAAGGGAAGGCGACGGGTGACGTTGTTGTCAAGGTTTTCGTCAAGTTGGACAAGGACGCTCAGGCTAGCGTGGGCGAAGGTGGCGTGTGCAGATTCGGGGAGAATGTGATAACGCGAAAGGCACGGATTCGCAGCGGCGAGACGTTCTGAGGTCAAGAATTCTTTGACCGAGAAATGTGAGAACTGTGCTATTCGAGAGCCGTCGACATTGACGATGGAAATCAGACTGGAGCATGCGGACAACACCGCTTCTTCTGCATCCTCGGGTGGCCGCCAATTTGCGTTGAATTCGTGAGTCGCCCCTGAGTCAAAACAAAACGCAAGAATTTCGACGAGTTCCTCGACGTGAAGGGGGCGAATGGACACCATAAGGCATTGGAACAGGCGTTGGGCATGTACCCGCTTCTCCTTGTCGATCCCCGATAGCGCTTGCTCGTACGTTTCATCCAAACTCTCTGGCAGGTTAGCGAGAGTGCTCCGAATGCTACTTGGAAAACACCGACGCAGTCTCTCCAGTTGGCAGACCACCCACCGGAACCTAAGTGGCCACATGAGCGTCCGCGGTTCCGAGTCATCCGCACGACCATGACAACTCACATCCCGTCAACTTTACTTGAGAGCGTATCAATAACTAGCTCCTGCTCCTCCTTTCTCCATCTCTGCTTGCAGTCAGAGCGGACAACAGATTTGATATAATTGATAATCTCGTTTTTTTGTCCGACCTCGTCGTGAAGGGATATTTGAAGGGGCATCAAAGGCTTGAGAACCGTTCGGATGTCCACCTCGGGGCGGCTACCGATGCACAGATGGATATTCGGAAGGTGCAACTCGACAAGTTCGTTAACTATGCCTAGGACCTTTTCGCGTGCGGATACTAACCCGGAGGTATTGGGACATTCATCAATTGCGTCGATAATGATGTAAAATGGCCCCTGTCCCGGGAGCCCAAGCATCTCCTTGAGACACTCCCTAAGCCTGTCACAAGTGGGCTTCTTAGTCGGTGAGCCACCAGGGTAGGCCGAATATAAACGAGAGAGGATATAATGGCAGGAATTGGACGCGGCAGATAGCTGGGAAAGGATAGAAGTGAGTAAGCCATAGCTATCTTGTGTGTCATCTTTCCGGAAGTCAAAGTAATAGTAGGCCATTGTGGCCAACCCCGATTCTTGTATGGACAGCATATGGTCGATGATTGTGGAACTAGTTGATAATATGAGTAACCGCAAATAAGGCTATTCCCCCACTAGGGCCACTACTACTTACAGAAGCGTGGTTTTCCCTGAGCCCGCTACGAGACCAGGGCCATCAACGCAACGTATGCACTAAGGGTTATGAAACATACGCTTCCCGTGGATCCATAAGAGGGGCTTGGTGGTTTTCCATTCTGTGAAGATACTACTCTTGAGGAACCACTCCGCGGTTCCATGATGGTGAGATTCCCGAACGAAGGCATGGTTCGTCGATGGATCTGGCGGAGACAGCCATTCTTGGACGTCCCTTTGTAATTGATCCCCTGCATAACAGTTTCAACCCCACAGTCAAAAATAAGCGGAACGAAATGACAGACGCTGCATCTTGTTTATTTGGATTATCAGCTGTCGGACACCGCCCATCGAAGCAGTTCCATCTAGAGGCAATGGGCTTAGTACAGCATTGAAGATTGTCAGACAAACACTACGCACCCTGCATGACTACCCCAATATTGTTCAGAAGACGATGGACAACCTCCAGGGTCTGGAAGGCAGTCGCGTGAGCTTCTTCTTGGGTCAGCCGATCCAACCTGCGCAACACAGCCTCTATCTCAACCTCTCCTAGAAGTTTCCTTGCGAACTTCTCTGCAGAATGTTGAACTACAGGCGATGCGTACATCGGGACCACTCACTGAGACGCCCTTCCTTGATCTGCTTCGTTGCCAAGGAAAGGACGGAAAGTATCTCTGTCATTATCTTGACGATGACATCAGCCATCGCAGGTGTGATTGGAAGCGAGGCATAGATGTCGAGGCGCTTGGTGAAATAATAGACACATTCGAAGAGCTCAACAAGAGCATCGTAGCTTGAACCGACGCTGCGAGCAGTCTGGCATGTCTATGCGTCACCAGGATCCAGTTGAACGGAGTGAGAATGGGACATACCGAAAGGAGTACATCGAACCCGAGAAAGATCGCTTTCATTGGTAAAAGCGGAACCTATTGAGATAGTGGTGAGAATAATCATACAGAAGGAAGCAAATTACCTACGAAGTTCATTGCCTCCCCGAGAACCCCAGAAAAGACATGAAGGGCACGCACTATAGGGGTGAGCCAGCCTATCAGTTTCCTATTTCCCTCGCGATATTCTTTGAAAGCTTTCGCCTGTTCCTCGAGAAGGTCAAGAACAGCGTCAGGGGAGCTCAAGAGTTCGAGCTTTTCTGCGAAGGCTTTCCCAGTGAGATCTATTCCTGTCTGGTTGGCGTAGTCGCTCAGTGCACTGTCAATTAGCTGGCAACTAGAAGGGCAAGTTGTCGTATATCCAGTCGAAAACATGAAGCTAGCCGACCACCGACTTGCCCTGGGGGATGGGGATGATAGTTGGATATGAGGGTTCCGAGTATGATCGACGTCGCTCGGTGGAGAATACCCGGGTATCTATATCAGAAATAAGCGCGGACTCGGAGAGGCTATGACATCACAGCAATTAGGCAATGCGGGCGCCATGACTGCAATACAAGTCAGCATGCCCTGCGCATGCACGACATTCGTATTATGCGGAAAGATGCATATGTTGTATGCCAGAGTCGCGTCAGAGTATCGTCACTCCCTTGGGAATAACGATGTCAGATGCGGGATCGTCGCAATGGAGACTGAAGGCCATCGGACGAAAGGGGCAAGAAGGCAGCGCACCATTCCGCAGAATGGCGCCACTGCTTTCGGGGGGCTGTGCCGCTGTGGACCTTTTCTCAATACTGCATCTTCATCATCAATTGCCTTGATGCTGGTGTCTGACAGGAAAAGAGGCAAGGCAACTGGAATTTGGCCGGCGCGATGAAAATGACCGACTTCGCCTTGGGATAAGCCTCGCGGGGTGCCAGCCCTGACGCCTGACGAGGCATCCGTATGGAACACACCATGGTGCAGAAATATGCGCGAGCCAGAGATTAGGCTGCAGGGCACCCTTCTCGTTAGCCAATGGGAGTCAATCGACGGTCAGGATGTGATCGCTTGACACCTTCATGCATGTGATGACGACACTCTTGAATGCGGCACTGTTTACAGACTCGGCGTCCATCCCCATCAACTTAACTCTTCTGTTCCCTTGTTATGGACAGCCTTTCACCAGCCGAGGATAATGACACCCTCAAGCTCGTCCACCACAACATGAGAGAACTTGAACTCGAATGGCAGCCAGCAAGCGAAGCTTTGTGCGGATCTATTTCGCCACTCGCAACCAGTCCACGCTAGGTCAAAGACCACAGAGCAATGTTATATTGCTGCATTTGTCGGTCAAGAGTGATTATTTGTTTGACGCTTTAAACCATCTCTGTCCGTCAGTGCCAGAATTGCCGAATAGGCAACGACCTCAGGATTTCCCTTGTTCACTATGGAAGCCACTTCAGGGCAGTTGAAGCTGAAAGGCGTGGACGCGCAATAGAGAATGGGAGGGAGGATTAATGTTGTCTTGTGCGCCAGACTCGTGAGTCAGTGAGCAACGCAGCAGAAAACGGTTGAGCAAACGGTTGAGCGTTGAGGTAACCATCACGTGGAACAGGCACGTGTGGACAGATACGGGAAATCCCGTAGAAACATGCTTGGACGCGACGCGGACCAGTGAACTGAACAAAGCACGAGCACCTAAGAAGATGAAGTTGTTTCAGCAGCAAGACGAATCGTATATTGTCCTTCCTTATGCCAGCGCTCTACCCACGCGATGGGTGTGAGGCGACGAGCCAGGGCCCCAGCGACGATCGCTCAATTTTCACGTTTAATCATCCCTGTGGTACAAGGCTTCGAATACCGGCTGCCGCAGTTCAAGTCCCTATTGGCGTTGAAGGTCGGCTCGAGTGCGTCGTTGATTTTGTCAGGTGGAGGGCCATTTATAACAAGGGCACACAGGGGTGAGTCGAGCATCGTCTTTGTCCACGCTCCAAACGTTCAAACGATCCGATCATCCTAACACAGTCAAAGTTGCCGAATCTGATGAGATCCCAACTCGCACTCTCGAGCTAGCTGCGCAAAAGTGCACTGAACTCATCGAACAGCTCGCCAAAAGTTGACGATGAAATCGCCGAACTTCTCCTGAACGGCACCCCACCCCGTCCAAGGCACAACTCGCTGCCGCGATCTGGCGTGCCACCGTCTCACTCACATTCTCACCGGGTCCGCCATCAAGTACATGGCAGTTCAAACGCCCCTCGACAATGTCCGTGCGTTCCTCAAGAGTCCGGCAGAACGTGAAGTTGTTGCGCACGATCCCGTGAGCGCGCCGCAGGAACTCATACCGGCTTCAGCAGCGCCACTCGGCGCTCTTGCATTTAAACTACAAGAAGGGCCCTTCGGCAAGCTCGCGTACATGCGCGTATATCAGGGTACGTTGGAAGAGGGACAGTTCATCTTCCACGGGCGCTCGGGAAAAGCATCAAGGTACCAAAGCTGGTGCGCATACACGGCAATGACATGGAGGTGTGTTTTCTTCCCAAGCGAGTCCGGTTTGGGGACCCTGTCTTGAAACTCAAAGAACTTGTCGTATGACATTGAAGCGATTAGTCTTGGCGAGATCTTTGCGATCTTTGACGTCGAGTGTGTGTCTAGGGACCGATGAGACCTGCAATTATTCGATGGTGCGCTCTTCGCTACCCCTACAGGCCAGGGAAATTGCTGAGATAGATGATTTCTAGACGTCCATGCTCGTGCCTGGCCCCGTCATTTTGCTCGTCATCCAACCGATCAGTACCGAGACCCCCAAGTTCTCTCGCGCACTCAACCAGGTCCAGAATGAAGACCGTACAGGGTACACGTTGACCACGGAAGCGAGGTAAGTCCGTTAGAACGATCCTTCCTCCCGATTGAACTGACTGCTTGTGTATATACGGCAGACGATCATTCTGGCATGCGTGAATGACACCTCGAACTATACGCCGAACTGATGAAGCATGAATATGGCATCGCCTGTGCCACGACCGCCCGCAGGTTGCGTTCCACAAGACAGCAATTCAGCGTGCGGAGTTTGAGTAGATGGATGAAGAGCCCGGGAAGGACGTCGTATTTGAAAGGGTCGTTATGGGCGGGAACGTTCCGAGTAACTACACTCCCGAAAGAGGAAGACCCTATCTGGTCACCCGATCTCTGGGGTGAGTGGGGCGTTCCATGTGGTCGACTCGTCCGAGCTCGCATTCCGGCTCGATGCGATAGGCATGTTCCTCGAGGCTTATCTCAAGATGGAGCCAGTGATTCTTGAGTCGATCATGAAGGTGGAAGTTGTCGCGTCGGTTGAGTTCCAGAGCTCGTCCCTCTCCTTCCTCTCCTTCCTGCATACTAAATTATGAATTGTGACTAGGGGTGGTGATCGGCGGACTCAATACACGGCGTGGGACGATCATCAATAGCGAGGTTCGCAGGGACGAGTTTACGGCTGTCGTGGATGTGCCGTTGGATAACATATTCCGATATTCAAGTCAGCTCCGTGAGGCGACACGAGGCAAAGGGGAATTTAGTATGGAATACAAGGTAGGTTATCTCAGCTTGGCGTGGTTTAGAATGCAGAGCAGCGCGACTGGTCCATGACGAAGAGTTACCAAAATGTGTAGGTTGCCAGTGCCAGTGAGCTGCAGGAAGCCTATCGCGAGTCTCTTCTACAGACAGAACAACAAAACGTAAACCAAGGTGGGGTGGGGTAGATGGACCTCGTCTCCCTGTGTCTCAGCGATGATAATATCTTTATCGTTTCATGTCCTTGATTCCCTTTGGGCCTGGTCGCCGTGGTCTAGAAGCGGCGACTTCGTACGAGATGCCAGACGTTTGATCAGAGATTTGCTTGATGATAATACGTCTAATTGGAGTGCGGTTACAATTGCGTAGTCTTGAGGACTGTGCTTCCAACAACGTTAAGGATAGCGTTGCAATATATTTGACAACTGACGCGTAGACTCCACCACGGCCCAATCAGATAGTAGAAATGGTGGGGCCGAGGGGCGCGGTTCCCGGACCGCTTCATGGCACCGGCATCGTCGCAACCCAACGTGCCTCTTGGTGGGTTCCTCCGACAGTGTTGATGTTGATGTTGCGACTTTTGACATCCTCGTGCTCGTCGGTCCGAATCGGGGTGGGCGGATTGTCCCAGGAAGGCGGTCATAAATTGGAAGGTCAAAGGGAACGGCCACCGCCGCAGCCAAGGATCTGCAGGAGTTGCCGGCTCAGGCTGCGCCAATACCCAGGAGGCACAAGATGTGAGGCGCGCGAGACGAACCACTGGCATGAGGCAGAATTTGCAACATGACGAGGAACAGGCTGAACGAGACGGTGGTCGCATACCGCTTGGGCCTTTCGTTTACTTTATCGAGGATTGTCTAGAAGGGCCGTTTGCACAGGTGGGTGTCATCCACTGTCAATAGTTGTGACATTGACATGGAGCGATAAGGAATTGGCGCTGAGCATGCCGTGCGCCGGCAGCTAGTCCACAACCTTACGCCTATCCTTCATCAGCAAAATGTGAAAATTAAATCCGGGTTTCCGCTGGTTTTCACTCGTTTCCATGTTTCTGGAAACTGGAAACTTGGAAACCCGGAAACTTAGACTGACAATGGCAAAGTATGAAATAGAAACCCTTTTTAAAATGAAAAAAAAAAAACAAGGTTTACTGCCTTTTTCAGATAACCTTGCATGGGATTTTTTTTTGATTGAAAACCTAAAACTTGAAACTGCTATATCTCAGTCATATCTGGACAGATTGCTGAGATATTTTGTGTGTGAGATCTGATGTATATGAGCTTCATTCATGCCAATTTTGAGACCAGGAAAATAAGGTTTAAAAAAGTCAATATTGGGCTTCTAAAACCTTGAAACTGCTATATCTCAGTCAAATCTTCCTGTATGGCTGAGATATTTTGTGAGTGAGACCTGATATATATAGGCTTCATTCCTGCCAATTTTGGGACCAGGAAAAGTAGTTTCAAATAAGTCAATTTTTGAGGTTGCATACATTAAGTCAATGTCACTTGGTGCAGACTATAACATTAAATTTTCTGGTCCCAAAATTGGCATGAATGAAGCCTATATATATCAGGTCTCACACACAAAATATCTCAGCCATACATAAAGTTTTGAGTGAGATATAGCAGTTTCAAGGTTTTAGAAGCCCAAAAATTAACCTTTTAAAACCTTATTTTCATGGCCTTAAAATTGGCACAAATGAAGCTCATATATATTGGGTCTCACCCAAAAAATATCTCAGCCATCCATGAAGATTTGACAGAGATATAGCAGTTTTAAGTTTTAGGTTTTCAATCAAAAAAATATCCCATGCAAGGTTATCTGAAAAAGGCAGTAATCAGCACCTTACAACTTGTACATAGAGTTTTCGGAAAATGGGACATAAGTTTCCGAATGTCCAAGTTTCCAGGTTTCCAGTGGTTTTTCATGGTTGCTCGACTTGAGCAACTACCGGATTTCAAATTTCATGTTTACTGATGCTTACGCCCATCCATTCAAGGTACAGTACTGTAGT
>WTXF01000308.1:0-26575 GCA_022496215.1 Russula brevipes | reverse complement strand
CTGTCAGATATTCCATCTCAGCAGTCGCCGTTCCCAGACCAAGCGCAGTCACAATATCTCGCTACTCGAATCATCGGGGGGTCTCGTAAGTCGAATTCCACCACACCATGTTCGGGGCCTTCGGGCAGGGTCCCCAAATCATCGTCTACGGAAGGAGGTAGTGCCCTTTGTTGGGCGTGCCACAGATCTCGCGCGCAGGGCGCCCAGATCGGGCGCTTCAGGCACTCGGAAATTGGGCGGGGCCGCGCGATACACGTACTATGTGCAATTGCGTATGTGGGTCATATGATAATCTTTCGGTCTCTAACTGATGAGCTGATCGGTCGAGGTCCTGTGAAAAACAAAAACCAAGGCGCAAGTATCAAAGAATACCTGTCAAGCAAAGTCAGGGCCAAAAAGAAATATGTCCTGAAGAACTTTGGGATCGAATCACAAGGATCAAAATATCTATCAAGATAAGTACCACTTGAGGACGGAAAAGTTGGGTTTGTCCCGTATCTCCTGTTCAAATGTTCAAAAACGTTCAAACACATGCTGTAAAATTGCTTGGAGCTTGGGCTTTTCCTCGGCGCCACTGTCATACAGCCTGGCAGCGCAGGCTGGTCATCTGCATCAGGCGCTATGCAATTGGAAGCGATTCCTTCTGGGTGCTAGGCTACACTGGGTACGGGGGCTTGTCGAGCTGTATGCTTTTCCAGTCTCGGCGTTTTTTCGGTATAAATACCCTCATGGCCAAGCCATGCTTGTCCCAGGCCCTGTGGTATTCACCCTTTGTGCCCACTACTCCACTGCCCTGTCCCAAGTATCATCATAATCATCATGAAGCTCTTTGCTATCGCATCCATTTTCGCATTCGGCTCGATCCTAGTCAGTGGGGGCGCAAGTAAGCTTTACATACTCACTCCCGTATCGCGCTTTAGTGATGCTGCGAACAGTCAATATTGATAAGCGGCAGAACATATGCACCGACGGCGCATGTGAGTCGGCCCCTTTGGAGGATGCCCTTGGAGTAACTGACTGGGGATGTTTTGCTTAGGTTCCGTCACATGCCAGGACGCAAAAGCAACGGCGCCATCCGTAGACGACTGTGTAGGCCTCATCGAATACATCGCTAGCTATGCCCGTATGCTGCTTCGTTTATCTTCTGCTTACACTATTACACCAAATTCACTTCTGGACCGCCAGCCGGATCGCTCACATTGGCTGCTGGGCAAACCTACACTTGGACCAACCTCACCTGCACGATCGCAGTTGCGAATGCTGATACAGTCCCGTACTCAATCTGCTACGAGACAATTGTGAGTGCCTTTCATCCAATTCGTGCACGTCTTGTAACATCTATTTACTGTGATCCGATGACCTCTTACAGGCATACGACGCTGCTGTTGCGGGTGACACCTGCCTCGGAAAGTCGACAGCAGCCGTCTGCGCCGGTACTGGCAAGTCTGGTGACGCCTATGAGGTCGCGTAAGTGCAACGGCAGGCCTCCTCGAAAGCTCCTCACAATATATTTTTTCAGAATTGGTTGATCACGAATGTTCTTGTCTGCCAGAACATCCGTGACGCTTTGTTACAGTACAGAAGTGGATTGGAGTTGGAATGACTTTCTTGAACCCTGACTTGGTTAAGCTGTGCTACTTTCTTCAGTTGTTACGACTTGTATGTAGGATTTCGAATTTATCAGAGACATTTTTATCTGTCCACGTCGTTCATCAGGAAAACGGGGAGTACTTTGACTTAACATCGATGAACGATGGACCTTCGATGGACAAGTTCGGCACTTTGGAGGTTCAGCTGCAGCAGCCTGATGACTATGAAAAACACCAAATATGTTTGCAGAACCAGGCTGGGGGTCACAGGTGCATCTCTGGTTATTATTAGCACGGGCGGCGCAGCTCACTGCATGACCCGGCGACGAGCGCGGACCAACGATTTCTGATGCGCCCACCGCGCCCACATCCCACTAGCTTGCAACTACCCCCATATATTGTTAGATCAACTCAACGAGGCATCAGGTGAATGAATCACAGGTATTCTCGTCACTCCTGCTTAATTATCACACCAGGCACAGTCCCTACATCCCGGCGTGGTCGAAGTGGTCTGCACGGGTCAAAAATCGGTCGAAAGCAGCCAGAAAGCAAGGCCGCGAGGAGAAGAAACGAAGGAAGGCCGAATATTTTTCTTCTAGTGGAACCAACTCGAAGCGTGTAGCCACTTCTCCGCACCCCAGGCCCGAGTCGCGGCCGGACCACCACGACCCCAACTTTCGAGCCTGCAGTCCGGCAAGAGTCCCTCCAAACGTCCATCTGCTTTGGCCTCCAATGAAATGAAAGCTGTTGGTCCCCCGAGGGCACCTTCATCTCCTCTCGTAAACCGCTCCACCTTACCGACGGTGCGCGTGGCCACCACGAGGAGGACGAGGGCCGATATATTGCCATCGTCGAGGCAAAACCAACCTCGGGAAAGAGAGCGAAAAGTAGTGCTGGCTACCTCAAGGACATTGAGAGTGATGGGCTGGGCGGTGGGTAGACTTTGCTTGCTTCGCGCATCACAGCTTCGAATGACGGCCCCAGATCTTTTGGGTGGTCTTGATGAGATTTTCTACTTCACGGTCGGCCAAGGTGCGTCCTTACCCCTCAAGTTGTATTGAAAAGGCATTCACTACTATGCGCGTTTAGAAACACCTCGAGAACGTCTCTCGTACTTCGCGCCGTTTCCCGGAATTGGACCTCGTCGAGAGTGAGCCAAGGGAAGATGAAGAGACAATGGCGACGACAGTTCTACAGCTGAGATCGCTGAGAATTGGAAGAGTGGCATGGCTTCCAAGATACAACATTCGAGAGAGCTACTCGATAGAGACTGAGATCCTGGCTCGTCGGATGATTCTCGACCGATTCGTCTACGATCGTCGTCCGGTGCGTCAAAACTACTTCAGACAGACTCGTTGTGCTGAGCCAGTCACGCAGCACTGGCAGGGGCTTCACACTATGTCCCACCTCACCTTAGAGAGAAGGATTCGGATTCAAATGGGGTAGAGAGCAATGTCAAGTTGACCCCGCCGGCAGCTTACTGTAAGGGTTTACTCAACAAGTAGCTCATTCTTCCCTGATGTGAACAGGAGGCTGACACGGGTGCTGAACAGACTAAGCGAACAAAACATAGCCATCATGCTCGACGGTATTGAAGCCTTGTATCGCGAACATTGTAGACATGGTGAATATCTTATCCGATATCTTCGACGGAGCCTTGTTCACTACATTCTGCATTAGACGTGATGGTGTCAATCACATCTTTCGTTATCGAGAGCATATCTGCTCACTCCATGCTGTTGGACTCCTACGTCGTTCTTCATGCTGCATTGCTATCCTCTTTGCATAGAATTATTGGTGTCGAGTTCGGTAGGGGCACTCTCTTCGCGTGTTCTTAGAGACCACTGGCAACTCTCAATTCGAGCCGCCTTTCTCGTGTCTTACGAGCGTCACTACAATGTTCTCTTTTTGGCTTCTGATGAAGCAACAAGCGAACCAGTAGGAAAGGAGTGCCTGAACCCTAGCATTCTAATTTCAGAGCTCTACAACTTTCAGGTCATCTCCTGCATTTGCTTTATGATATAATCCGTAGTCTCCTATCTGCGGAGTTGACAGAATTCGTTGTGGAGCTCTTACTCAAGCTCCAACGTAGTACGTACTGATTTTTCAAAATGAGCGCATCTCGTGGCTGAGCTAGTACTTCGAGATTCAGGGCAACAACTTCAGCGCGCTGAAAGATTGGGATTTCCTACGAGAGCTCGGCGAGGCTTCAGTTGGCGGCGCAGACGTCCTGAAAACCTTCAAAGGTAACGGGGATGGGTTCGAAGTGAAAGATATTTGTTCGACCAAGATGCGTAATGTTGCGAATGCGTACGCGTGGTGGGTTGCGAAAAGATTGCGTGGCGCTCTCCATATTCAAGGTTCGTTTTACATGCACATGCATGTTGCCCCAACCTTTGTGTAACTAACTGAGCTGCGACTCCCAGCCCGTAGATTTTACAGTACTGAAGCCTCGAACTTTCTCGCACCTTTTCCAGCAACTTTTCGCGAATAGCCAGTCGTCGACCCCAGCCCTGAGAAGTGACTCAACACCCACGCGCAGTAAAAACCACCTCGAAGAAGTCTTTATCAAAGCCACACGGATCCAGACCCTGGCCATGGGGCTTGTATATTTTCTAACAGAGAAGAAAAAGCTTCAGAAGAGGAGTTCATTCAAGGGCCAGTACCGTCTTGAACGTTGAACGTTGAACGTTGAGCACGTTGAGCACGTTGAGCTCGGAGCCGCCGCATCGGAGCGCCTGTCCACCCCGAGTTGAACTTCTTCTTCATCCTTTCGGCCTCCACAGGCCTGAACTTTCCACTAGCACGACGCCACCGCCACTGCACGCCGACGCCCCAACCCCTTTCAGCTAACTTAGATTAGACATCGTCGACTGCCCTTGTCCTCGTCACGCGCGGTGCCGACGACGATCGTTCTCAGGCTGGGCCTTCGCGACCCTTCGGCATCTCGTTGTGACCCTGTTTCCTTCTGTCTTTCTCCTTTCTTTCTCCTTAGCTACCAACTCCCTGTATATCAACTATTATCAAGTAGACACTAGTAACTAGCGCATTGGGAGCCAGTCAAGCAGATCTACCGCTACCTGGCCGGCACGCGTGACCGCGTGACCTGTGGCCCTCGTACGGCGCGAGACCGAGCGCACGCTCGAACTGAAGGATACGCGGACGCTGACGGCAGCATGGCCGAGGATCGGCGCGCCATTTCGGGCTACGCGTTCCTCATCGACGCCGGTGCCGTGTCGTGGTCATCGAGGCGCCAGGAGATTGTATCGCGCCCGTGACCGAGAGCGAGTACGTCGTGGCAACGCACGATGAAGGAGGCATTGTGGCTTCGCAGCCGGCCCTCTCCGAGGTGTCAGATCTTCCCGCTGATGTTGGTGCAAAGAGTCAATGATTAACATGTCCTACACAACAGGGCTGTAGGAATATGCATACGCTGGCCAGGCCAGCCTGGCATAGGTGTCCACTAATCTAGAGCCAATGGCAGTAGCGATTGAGAGGCGCGCCGAGTGACACAAAGGGTGTCAAGGTGCAAGCGACGGAGCGTTACATGGATGATATAGTTCAGTAAGTGAAGGCAGACAGTCTGGCCATGTAATGAATGAAGGATACAAGGAGAGTTCAGACGGCGATGACGAGATGGATGTGTTCTGGCTGACAGCCATGCAGCAGAGCGACCAAGACTGCTGTGCTGATTACAGCAAGATCCAAAATGGATGGCCCTTGTTTACTTGTATTTATATTTGCGGGCTCCAAATTTGACAGCTGAGCTCATAGTTAAGTAGTAGAGAAATTATTAGCGCCTATGTTGTCACACAAAATTTGAGGTTATCCAACAGTTATCACTGTTCCTCCTGCAAGTTTTGAGTTATTGTCTAGTTATCCTGTTTCGTGCCGTCCACCCGGCTTCGTTTCTTGTGACTTCATTCCCCTTGGGGCAACTCCGTTGGCCGAAATTCTCACGTTTTTTCACATCCGGGTGACGCATGCGTCTGTCTCTAGTCTCTGCCACGACGACGACGACGACGCCTGGACGCTCCCCTCATTCTCGACTCCATTGGGCCCGAAATTCTGAAGATTAGCTACTGAGCTAGTGGCTAGGATTGGGAGGTGAGTAAGCACTCATATTTTAGAACTGACTATGTGTGTGAGCAGGCTGTCTTCGCTGCGCAGCGACATCACCCGTGCCCTCAATTATACCCCAGACCCCCTTGGCAACGCAACGGCCCTTCCCCTCAAGACTTGGGTCTGGGCGCCTGGACCTCGCTCCACTCGCTCGCCCTCGCTCCACTCGCTCGCCCTCGCCTCGCTTTAACCCCTCTCAGGCTCTCCCTCTCCCTTTCCCTTTAGCTTTATCTTTCTTTTTCCACCTGCCCACTGCGCTTCGTGCTCCACACATCCCATTTAAATTCCCAGTGACAGAAGTGAAAAAAAGGTGGACAACACTTTACCCAGTCTTCATCCAGGCCAGCCCTCTTCAGTATCCGCTCCGCCTCGGTCGACCGTTGTTGTGCAGGCAGTTGGCCTTGCACATGGCCTCGACCGTGCACTGTAGCTGGACGACGAGCTTGGGCCCCAGCAGTTTGGAGTACGCTTCTGAGTCCAAGAGCGAGGTGACTGAGGCACCGCAAATCCGTCGGCTCTGCACCCTCAAGATGCGTGCAAGCAGCTTCGCCTTCATGCGGGACAGCAGCCTCCTCAGCAATGGTTGGTTCAACTGGTCGAAAGTCTTTCGGGTCCGTGCGAGCGTGCACGCGACGCGTTTGCGTTCATCGTGCGGCTGTGCCCTTTTTTTTCGCTCTTTGCTCTTTGCTACTTAGCACTGAAATTTCTCAAAAGATTACATAAATTTATTTTTTTTATTACTGCGAATAATTTTTGTGTGAGAAAAAAGAACAGCATGAGTTGCCGACCCACATTTAACCTCAGCCTAAGCATATAATTTTTGAAGAAAGGGTCATCCATTTTGGATCTTGCTGTAACGATTAACGATTAACGCTGATAGCTTAAGGTTTGACAGTTGATGTGACAAAATTCAACACTGATATACTGATGGGTTACCATCCAGGGTTATAAGGTAGGTTCCGTACAAATTCGATGAACATCACATGATGTGACGGTCACATAACCATATGCGTTGTCGAGTGCATGGTTGAGCCTTCATTTGTTTAATATAAATTTGTTCGCTCAGTCAATGCGAAATTCCTTCGGTCATTCTGTTAAAATATGCTCTATGGTACTCAGAAAAACTTATAGCACGATGGAACAAAAGATGAGTCTGTAATTTCAAAATTAAGTGATGTTATCATGAGTCCCGGGGCAGCAATGGTGACACGGGCAGGCAACTCACTTCTGGGTGGGCAATGGTGCCACTGTCATGCCTTTGCATGAAATGTACAGGACTGAGGAATGGGAAACTGAATCCTGGTGATTTTGGACTTGAAAGATGTAAGAGGCTGTGAAGGAGACATGTTGTACTGGGAAGAAACATGGACAGGCAAGACCAGCAACCCAGAGTGCGGTGTTGCTGAAACCAGTTCCCAACTTGAGCTAGTGGGCCACTACTCTGTATGGCATATCCGAGTTCTTATGGTAAGGCCTGGTGCATACTAGTATGGCCCATGTTTTGAAGGTTGTGCTGATATTCTGATAGTGGCCATGCAGACAGTAAATTTAGGGCTGTGCACCGTACCGTATCGGTTTACGGCCATATAATTACGGCTAAGTACCAATGCTAAGTACAGTACTAGTACACAATTGACCATTGCCCGTACCGTAATCATAAATATAAATATTTTACGGTACGGTACGGGGGGTTATATGGCCGAAAACCGTAGTACAGGGTCTAACTTACTTCTGGCTTTTTTTATAACCCGCAGTTTTAAAACTTAACTGCGGTTTCACTCCTCAGTATCTATAGTAGGTAAACTACTACATAAAAGTGATATGATATTAACAGAGCTCTGTTCACGCGGTCGTGCTCGCTGTGCGCGATGCTCGTGTTTGTTCGCTTGGCGCGGGTGACACGGCGCGCAGGTCGCCGCAATGTTGTCGTGGCGGCTGCTCCCTGGGAGCTCCGCGCGTTCTTCGTGCCCGCCGCGATGTGCTCGCGTTCGGTCGCTCGGGGGGGTGACACACGTCGCGCAGGTCGCCATGATGTTGTTGTGGTGGCTGCTCCCTGGGAGCTCCGCGTTGTTCGCGCCCGCCGTGATGTGCTCGAGTTTGATTGCTTGGCGGGTGACGCACGACGCAAGGTCGCGCAGGTCGCCGCGATGTCGTCGTGGCGGCTGCCCCCTGGGAGCTCCGCGTGTTGTTGTGCCCGCCGCGATGTGCTCGCGTTTAGTCGCTCGACACGGGTGACGCACGACGCGCAGGTCGCACAGCGCGGCTGCTCCCTGGGAGCTCCGCGCGTTCTTCGTGCCCGCCGTGATGTGCCCCCGTTTGGTCGCTCGGCGCGGCGACGCACACGCAGATCGCGCAGGTCGCCACGATGTCGTCGTGCTCCTGGGAGTTCTGTTATTCATGCCGGGATCAAAAATTAAACCAGGCGAAACAAAATTTGATGGGAGCGGGTGATTCAAAGCATAAGCATTGCGTTGTATATTCGGAACCTGCTGAAATGTGTGAGTTGATAAAGCCACTTAGCTTTCTAGGGGCTAGGGGACATCCTACCTATAACATGCCAGACCACGCAGTCCCCGCCGCGACGTGCTCGCGTTTGGTCGCTTGGCGTGGGCGACGTACTCCGCCAGATCGCAGGTCGTCGGCGAGGTCGTCGTGGCTCCTCCCTGGGAGCTCCACGCGTTCGTCGCGCCTGCCGCGATGTGCTCGCATTTTGGTCGCTCGGCGCAGGCGACGCGCTCTCCGCATAGGTCGTCGGCGGGGTCTTGCTGTGGCTGCTCCACGACTGTGAGAGGGGACCGAATGGGATTTGTAGGGTTGTTCGCTTACTCTGAATCCGGGGATGAGTGGTGGTCGAAATTTAAAAAAAGGATGAGGACTTACAATATTGGGGGGATACTGGGTTGCTCCTGGGACCGAAGTTCGGCTGCGAGTTGAAGGAGCTCCTATTCTGCGTCCTGCGTGCCATTGCGTTGCTCATGGTGGGTTTGGAGTTTGGGGAAGCCTTCCGAGCGGGGCATCGAAGTGGGGTCGCGGCCAGGTTATCGCATGGACCCCCCACGCGTTTGCGAGCAAGAGTGGCGCCGGGGTGGGGAATCCGGAGTCGAGCACCTTGCCGTGCTCACAACCCCTCCCGTCTTTAGAGCCCCGGCGGTTTGGGGCACGATTTCGAGGACAGGAGCAAGGCGGTCGTGGCACCGCAGCCGCGCATGGTCAGGACCATGTGCAAGGCCAACTGGCCTGCACAAAAGCATCTGACAAAGCCGCAGCGAGTCACCCTAGAGAGGGTCGCCACCCGAAGTCTCAACAGAAGACGAGCCTCCTTGGAAGGAGGCAGCCCTCACATCGCCGAGAGCACCTGGGTCAGGGTCGAGGGCAGCTGAGGCGCCGCAACCGCACACGGTCGAGGCGATAGGCAAGGCGGCGAACCGAGGCGGACTCGGCCGCTCTGGGGGCTCCCCTGTGACCTCAGTCGAGGGCGCGGGCTATGTCGCCAGGCGCTGCGAAGAGAACCTGCCCACCAAACAAAAAACTCTGTCAGTTCCAGGGCACTAAAAACATGCCCACTCACCCTAGTCATCACCGTCCTGGCCACGTCGTCGTAGCAGGTGGGTCGTCGTGGTAGGGGGGCCGTCTGGCAGGAGGCCTGTCGTGGCAGGGGGGCCGCCGTCGGAAAGCCGTCGGGCAGGCGTCGTCGTCGTCGAGGTCGGGCGGCGGGGAGTTGTTGCACACCCCGCGCATTTGCGAGCGAGGGGGGCGTTGGAGGTGGCGTGGCGGCAGCGCCGTCGTTGCAGGGCTCGTCGTGGCACCGTCGTCGTGACAAGACCGTTGTTGCAGGGGGGACCGCCTGCCATGGGGCCCGTCGTTGCAGGGGGACCGCCGTTGGAAGGGGGCCGTCATCGGAGGGTATACATATGACGACTCACCAAAGCATACCCTTAATCCTTATGCTCCAGTCAGAGTGTGCACCATCCATGCCGAGATCGAGAGCCAAGAAAGGGCACAGGGAGCGAGCGTCTTAAACATAATACTGGTCAACATATCAGTCGGCGTTCTCAACTTAATCCAAGCCGGAGTAAAAGGAAACATTCATACCGATTTATATCCTGGTGCACCACTGGACTCGGACCCTGCAAGCTCCCTGCACTCGCGGCGGCCGAAGAACGCACGCCCTGAGCAGCACCGCCGCGGTGGCAACGCCGCAGTACGCGCGCGCCGAAGTTGAAAACACGAGCAGCGTCGCGGGCGGGCCAACTGCGTTGCCGTTGCATCCGCGCGCTGGCGTCAGCGTCGAGGCGGGCGAGTGCGTGCCCCTCAGCGCTGCGTCGGTCTGCGCGCGGTGGCAGCGTCTGCGAGCGCGCTGGCGACACCGGGGTACGACGTTGTTGCTTGCATCCCGGGATGCTCTTCTGTGGGCAAGGGAGCCGGGGTCGTGCTGCGCTGACACAGGGGAAGATGGACTGGTAACTTGAGGGAGGCCGCAGGGATACTAGTGTGCCCGTCGCAAAGTCTGTCACTCTGTCACATGGGTAGCTTTTCGGTAAAATTAGCTGTTACAGCTATCTGGTGCTGAAGGCGGAGTCGGGTGCGGCGGCGGCGGCCTTGTTTCTAAGGGTCGAGGGCGTTAGCCTTGCGGGCTTGCGGATAACTTTGTTTTTTCAAGTGCTGTAGGCAGAGTCTTGAGAGGTGTCGGAGAGGGTCGGAAATGTTTGAAGGTTGCAGGTGGAGGGTGCTGCTGGCGTCGGGCTCGCGGGCAGCGGCACTGCGTGCGTGGCGTCGGCAGAACCTGTGGCGTCGGTGCTCGTGGCAGTGCGATCACTGGGGGCCTTGAGGTTTGGGCTACTTTGGTCGCGGGGGCGGGGGTTCGGGTGGAACGTCAAGCCGATAAGATTGGACAGGCGGCGGTGGTGGCGGCGGCGGTTTAAGGGACGAGGGCGGCGGCAGCGGTGGTGGTGGTGGTGTGGGTGGGGACTTGGCAGATGGCGGCGGTTCGAGGAGCGGCGGTGGCGTGGACGGTGCAGCTGGAGGCAGAGATGGGGGATACGACAAAAGAGGATAAACAAGTCATAATGACAGAGGGTTCCTCGTTGTCCGACGAGGACCAACGCCGACTGACTTGAAACACGTGGCGACAGCGCAGGTGGCATTGCAGCGACTACAAACATGAAAGATTCAGATTCGCACAAAGGACAAATGCATGGGGAACACAGGGCACACCTAGAGTCACAGTGGAGGCGCGAGGCCACCTGGGCGGTGTGCGTCGGCCGATGCGAGGCCCTGGCGGCGGCGAGGTGTTGGCGAGACCAGCGACGAGGTTGATGGGTGGTGATGGTGATCTTGCGACGGCATGGAACAGAGCCAGAAGGGTAAAAGCAAAGGTCGAAGTAGAGAGGACGCGAGGGCGGGTTTGGGCAAGCTTGGGGTTCGAGTTGGCGGGCCCCAAACGCTGATCCACCAAAGCTAAGGGCGCGCATTCCTAAAGTGAGATACAACAGGAAGAGGAGAGGGAGAGAGGCAGGCAACACCGCGGTAAAACCCGTACCCGTTTACTGTACTGTACACCTGGAGCGTGAATATGGTGAATCGGCAATGACCGCAACGATAGCGCGTACAATTCCCACGGGAATCCATAGCTCACCGGGATCGGACGCAAAACATAACCGGTAAGCCGGCAAGCGGATCGGCAACGGCCGCAACAATAGCGCGTACAATTCCCACGGGGGTGGCACAAATTTCCCCACCCGGAAAATCGGCATTAAAACCTCATTCTCTAAAGAGAACTCGGAACCATACGAGGGTAAACGGATCTGATATTTGGAATGGCACCGAATACGATTAATGATCCTCATTCCCGAAACGGAGAAAAGAGAGCTACGGACGACTTCAGGCTCATAATACGAACCAGTGTCGGGATGCTACGATGATCCGACCAGCGAGAAGGTAGGGAAGGGACCCGTGGGGGCGAGAGTCGCTGCTGAGTGATGTCCGAGACATTGGAGCGCGGAGAGTGGCTTGAGCGAAAGAATAAGTTTTAAAGTCGACACGAGGCATACAAAAAGTATGCTTACCCGCCATGAGTTGTTCTTTTCGAGAAGAAAACAGCCCTTGAGACTCATTATTGGTGGAGGTAGCGGGTGCAGCGCGATTAGGTGGGCCAGGAGGTCTGAACCTGCTGAGGTGCACCAAATGAGGAGGCTGCCGGGGACACTGAACTGAGGGGGGAGGAGAGCGCTCTCCGGTATCGTCTGGCAGGTTGGGATGGTGGGGTACTGGTGGGGTGTTACCAGTGTGTTACCACGTTACTAGTTGTGGATGTGGTCATGTTGGTGCTGAAAGAGCCGTCGCATCTGTGGTCAAGATGAGGGCCTGGCGGCCGGGTCTGTGTTTGTGGAGCTTGAAATGGTAGGCGAGGGGTCGGCGATGATGCAATGATGGTGGGTAGAGGGCAGCAGGGACTAGCGTCGAGCGTGTGTTGTGAGAACGGGTGCTCTGCGCTTCCTGCAAGAGGCGACGACGCAGATCTGTGAGACCATGTGAGCATTGTGAGGGCCGACCCACAAACTCTCTTTCACCGCACTTCGAGCCATCCACATCCCATACCAAACTCCTTTCTATGGAAGTTCTATGGAGTGATGGATTTTCGCTCCCAGACGTCTTTTCTCCTTTCCACTCCTACTAATACTCTCTTACCTTCGCCCGCCCTGGCTTGTGGACGTCTGCTGGAGCTACCGTGCCCTCAGAGGCTCAGGCTCTGACGTCCGAGTTGACTCTTCCAACTGAATGTCGAGTCTCTTCCTCCCCAACTCCGCCTAGTTTCTTCCGACACCCTTCCCTTCCCGTGCTCTTTCGGTTGCGTCTTGCTCTGTCTAACTATCCCCCCCCTCTTATATCCCTTTCCTCTTTTCTCCTGGGTTTCACACTTCTCCTGGACTCACTCGCACGCCCTCGCGTGCTTCAGGGGATATCATGAAAAAGGGAAAAATAAATCATCATCGAGGCCGCAATACAAATACCCGTGTATCGGTGGGACATTGTACCGTGTTTCGGACCGTGCAAATGCGTCGTGTCGAAAGCAACACCCTTGTCGTGTCACCGCGGCGGCCCAGGTCTCGGGCAGATAAGATAAGATACCTCATCGTCATAGAGAGTGATCAGTTTCTTCCGTCCAACCCGGTGCACAAATATCTTACTCTTGAGCCTCTAACGCTCTGCAGTTAGGGTGCCACCGTTCTCGTGTCAACCACGTAGGAAATTGGTACCTACATGCAGGCTAGGATCATGTCCTGACCCGCGCATACACTCCTGAATTCACCTCGCCTCATTCTAATAAGCCCACTCAGACGTCCACAAATGGTATTCAAGCCGCGGCTCGAGCGATGACGCGCGTGACGGGGAGCTGAGCCGTAGCCGAGCCGAGCCGAGCCGCGAGACCATGAGCTCATGGGTCCAGGGGACTACGGGCTCAAATCTCAAGTTTCAAATGTTGACTCAATCTTCAATTTGGTGATATCACTGTAGCTGTGTTTTCGCGATCGCACCGCCCATCTGATGTTCCTGACTGAAAAGAGTGCTTGAAAATATGTACGTCTGGGGGTTCTGTAAGATGGTGATGATGGTCTGACTTCATGCAAGCTTCATGGTTCGGTTCGTATTCTCCGCCTGTGGGCTAATTGCTGTCATGGATCCGATCACTTATACAGTCATACGATCACTCAAGCATCTGCGCACTGCAGCCGATTTAATGTTCTTCATCAAGTTGATGAGAAGGCTTCACCCCTTTCTAAGTTGGGATTGATGAAGTTGTGTCGTGATCTGCCGGTTCCATCCATCGTCGCATCATCATCGCATCCGTTAATATTGAATCATCGATGACCTTTGGATGTTTTCTCGTACGTGTCCGTTCCGTTCTGCATAACTCATGAGTACATGAGTACTCATGACCAAAACCTGCCAATGACAGACGTGCTGATCAGTATTTGAATGGTTAGTCACTCACACTACGCGTTCTCTCATCACGCGTATCACGGATCACCCATTTTCCTCCCTTCGATCCTCGGACCTCCTTAACCCGCGCCGCAGACCTTCATATAGTAATTCAGTTTTCGTCTTAGGGACTAAGCCTCGCTCAATGACTTGCTTCACTTGAAACAAGACATTTATTTTGAGGGTAAGGTGGTACCAGAACGATCATCATGACTCAATAGAACCTGCAATGCGGAGTATTCGTAGGTGTGGATGATGGGGTCTTATAAGGAGTGCACTTATCCTTAGACCTCATCGGCTTGCTATCCATTCCATCTGTCAGCCAGGATGGTCAACTTCCACGACCCTGCGGTTGTCGCAAACGATATGTGTGCGTGCGCTTTTACAGTAAGGTTCCGGGCCTCGTGTGACTTACAAAGTTTCCTTTAACAGTGGCGTTTGTCAAGCTCTCGCACACCCTCACTGGTCTCTACATGTGAGTCTGCCATGCCGTACTAGCCCTCGTGTTCTCAGAGTATGACCCGTAACCCAATCCTCTCCTCCAGCTGGGAATTCGCCACTACTCTTGACTATGAATGGAGCATCATTTGGGGCCGTCGTCCCTACCGCTGGACAATATGGGTCTGTGATCGCGGACGCTTCTTTTGCGCCTCATTGCCCATCCCAGGATCCTCAGACTTATTTATGTCTTCGGTAGATCTACTCTCTTACGCGCTTGGCAACCCTCACCACAGTAATTAATATCATCGTTTATTTGAACACCAAGGCCACCCCACACAGATGCCAGGTCGGTAGCGGGGCTTGCGTCTGTACCTTGCACCTGTACCCCCACTGACCACCATCCGAAGGCGTTGCTTACTTCGATTTCTGTGAGTTCCCTTTCAACGCGCTCCTGTTCCTGACCTGAGTATGCACAACACCTCTTCTTTTTCTCAGGTCTTCGACAATGTGGCCCTTGCCGCGGCCGAACTCTTGATTGTGCTTCGCATGTATGCCCTCTGCCATCCATCCAGAAAAGACCAAATATATGTGTGTCTGTAGCATTGCCATTTGGGACAAGAGAAAGGTTGTGGTGGCGATCGCAATCGGCTTATGGGTGACTAACGTCGCATTCCTCATACATAGTGAGTCCTTTTACCCCTTGACGAAGAATTCCACATAAGCATGGTTCTGTGTAAGCCTCGTCGCGGGTAAATGATAGTACCATTGTGCCCTTGATCGTCTAAGTTTATAGCATCCCTCTCCAGCTCCGATCAGGGGATCTTACCTGCCTGCCACGCAACGCCGAGATTAGCAAGCTTAGCACCATCAGTACCTTCGTTACTGATATCGTCTTGCTTCTCATCATGCTCGTTGGCTTGCTCCGCCTGCGCGTTCAAGGAGTGGGCACGTTTTCTCTAGGACAGCTCCTGTGGAAACAGGTCTGGTGGCGGTTCTTTCTAGGTGTATGGATCTCGGTTCGCTGATGTATTTTCCGCTCCCGTGTGTAAGGGTATCATTTGGTTCTTGATTGCCACCCTCGCAGGGGCTCTGCCAACGGTATGTCTTGCCAGTGGTTTTGTCGCAACCTGCCATCAATGTCCAATCGCAGATCTTCCTTCTTTTGGACCTGAACGGTAGGGGTTTCTCTCCCTCTAGTCGATCAACTAAAGGCTGTTGATCGAACTTCATTCCTCTCAAAATATCAGACATCTGGAGCATCGTGAGTTCTTATGTGCAATGACTGGGGAATGCCCTTGTTTCCTTACACGTATTTGCGGTACAGATGTTCCAATTTCCCTGGATGATCTCAATATCAATCGCCGCCACACGAATGTATCGCGCATTGACTGACTTTGTCTCCGGAGTGCCAGATACGTATGGGATTCTTTTCCGTTCCTTTTCCAGCGCTCACTGTGCTACCGGTATCCCTGCAGTGCACAGGCTAGCCCCCGAGGAAGTGGTCCGACCTCGAGATTCTTGCAGAATCCTGCCGTGCTGCCGCTTAAGCAGTTGGAGGTGGCTGTGCACTCGACCATTGAGTGGTATCCGACAGCCCAAATGAGCGGTCATGGGTCGTACGCCAGCACGGACGGGCCGGTGATCTACAAACCGAAAGGATTGACTTCCGATTAAAGGGTGGAAAGGGGTCCCTGGAGAGTTGAATCAAGTACGACAGATGGTAAAGTTGTTTGCGCGTCCTGCTCCGTGTCTCACAAACTCGTTAGCGTTCGTGCGGGGCCGGCATTCAGTCGGTCAAATCCGCCTTCAATACTCCAAAGTGACAATTCATGTCAGAGATTCGACTCGAAAAAACACTATGTATTTCGTATCTACTTGTGACAGTTTCGGCTAGGTGGATACATGTCAACAAAGACGTGATAGCAGTAGAACGAAGATAGGATCTCAGTCTTTGGGAGAAGGGCTGATGCACTGATGCACTGAGGCCGAGGGCTATAGAATTTAAAGTGTAGGCAAGATGGGATTCTTCTAATTGCCGATTTCCAAGTTGGCGGTCGAAAATTAGGACGCGGGGCTTGTCTGCAGCTGCTCGCCCACGCTCATGGTGGGCCATGGTGGTCCACCTGTGACACAGGATATCCCTCGCTAGCCGTGATTACAGCCACCGCTAGAGGGAAGAGAGCCTTGCTTCTGGGACTGTCCTACTGATATAGGACGTGGGTAACCGGGTAACCTCCGCTCGCCGTTTGCTGAGGGACAACTTCAAGCTTATAAGACGAACCAGTGTCGGGATGCTACGATGATCCGATCAGCGAGAGGGTAGGGGAGGGGCCCGTGGGGGGCGAGAGTTGCTACTGAGAGACGTCCGCGAGGTTGGAGTGCGGAGCGTTGCTTGAGCAAAATGATAAGTTTAAAGTCGAGACGAGGCATGCCAAAAGGATGCTTACCCTGCCATGACTTGTTCTTTTCGAAAAGAAAACAGCCTCGGGACTCATTATTGATGGAGGTGGTGGGTGCAGCGCGATTAAGTGGACCAGGAGGCGTCGGAACCTGCTGAGGTGCGCCATATGAGGAGGAGCCTGCCGGGGACATGTGGACATGTTGGTGGGCGCTGAAAGAGCCGTCGCATCTGTGGTCAAGATGAGGGGCCGGCGGCGGGTGATTCTGTGCTTGCGGGGTCTGCTGGTATTGGGCGTGCTGGAGATGTCAGGAGGGGTCGGCGATGATGCAATGATGGTGGATAGAGGGCGGTACTGGCGCGGAACGTGTGGGTGGGCACTTGAATGTGAGAACGGGTGCCCTGCGCCGCTCGAACCCAGCGCCGTGGCGTATAATCTGATCGAAGGAAGGCTAATCCCAGTGAGCAAGAGACAAGTAGGCCAGCGCCGAGGCGGTCAAAAAATGAGAGACCTCGGAGTCGGAGCGCCCGAGCCCATCAACGTTCTCCGTCCTCAAGTACTCAACGTACTCAACCGCCAAACTTCCTTGCAAACTTCGACGTCGACTCCGACAAGGTGCGGTCGATTTCCTCGATTCCAGAATCCCAGTCAGAAGTCAGAAGAACCATAGTACGCCTCCCGCTTCATCCGTATTCGCTCTGATAAATGAGTCTGATTGGTCATGGAACACGTTCTACCGCCCTACGTGGCCGACCCACAAGCTCTCTTTCACCCACGTCGAACCATCCACGTCCCACACCGAACTCCTTTCTGCTTACCTTCGTTGACCTTGACATCGGCCGAAGTGGGAACACCCAAAACTGTATATAAGTGACTGTTGAAAGGAGTGGTGGATTTTCGCCCCCAGACGTCTGTTCTCCTTCCCACTCTTTCTGCTGATACCCTCCCACCTAGTCTCCCCGCCCTGGCTTGTCTGACGTCGGCTCTTCCAATTGTCGAGTCTCTTCCTCCCCTACTTCTTGTCCTCGCATAGTTTCTTCCGACGCTCTTCCTCCCCGTGGCCTGTTGGTTGCTTCTTCCTCTGCCTGACTGTTCCGCTTCCCCCCCTCTTATCTTCATTTCCTCTCTTCTCCTGGGTTTCACACTTCCCCTGGACTCACTCGCGCGACTCAGGGGACGCCACGTGGAAAAGGGATAAACCAAACCATTGTCGGGGCCGCAATACAAACACCCGTGTATTCGCGGTGGGACATTGTACCGCGTTACGGGCCGTGCAAATGCGTCGTGTCGAAAGTAACACCCCTTGTCGTGTCACCGAGTGTCAGCGCGGCGATCCAGGACTCGGGCAGATAGTATAAGATGCCTCATAGTCATAGCGAGCGATCAGTTTTTTCCGTCCAACCCGCTCCACAATATCTTCCTCTTAAGCCTCTACTCGCCTTTTGTACCATACATGCTCCTGAAGCCCTTGCTTATATCTATATCAATCGCTGCTCCTGCGGTGGCTGTAAACACGGCTAAACACGGCTGGCGAGAGATGTCCTGTGTCACAGGTGGACCATGGCCCACTGTGAACGTAGGCGAGCAGCTGCGGACAAGCCCCGCGTCGTCGGAGATTAGCTTACTGCGGACGCTTAAAATACCATAGCCCTCGGCTTCAGTACATCAGTGCACCACTCCCAAAGACCGGGGTCAGTATGATTTTCGTTCTACTGCTATCGCAACTTTGTTGACATGTAAACTGTTACGAGTAGATACGAAATACAGTCTTTCTTCAAGTCGAATCTCTAACATCAATTGTCACTTTTGACTGAATGCCAACCTCGCACCAACGCTAACGAGTCTGCGAGACACGGCGCAGGAAGCGCAAACCACGTTACGATCTGCCGTACCTAATTCAACTCTCCAAGGCCCCCGCTCCACGCTTTAATCGGAGGTCAATTCGTTCGGTTTGTAGCTCACTGGCCCGTCCGTGTGAGTTCCCCCTCGATAGGGGAGGCATTAGGAATGGCCTCTGGGGCCGTTTCATATGTTTTGCAGTCTTCCCCTGTGAAGCGGGTGTAGTCCTCGGATCAAAAGGTGACCTAAGGAAAACGTGAGGTATCAATGAAATAACAAGGGAGAGCTGTCGGTCGTTCGTTGCCTCAGCCCGATCGCGTGGGCCAGAGTCGTGGCTCTCCCCACTCTCTCCCCGCGCCCTTTCAACGTTTCAACACGCGCTGACGTGTTCCGTCTGCGTCCTCAACGCGTTCTGGTTCTGCACCATCAGAGCGCGTTTCATCCTCGAATTTCATCAGATCCGAGATCCGAAGCGGTCCTATCGGCCAGATCGTCGGCACGCCGCGGCGTGTGCGGGCTGCACTTTCCGAGGTCGTAATAGTCATGGGTCCACAGGGAACTACAGGCTCTAATCTCAAGATCTCAATATTCAAATGTTCGTTGACTCTATCTTATTTATGGTGATATCACTGTAGCTGTATTTTCGCGATCTGTAAGATGGTGATGATGGTCCGACTTCATGCAGGCAAGCTTCGTGGCTCGTATTCTCCGCCTGTGGACTAATTGCTGATATGGATCCAATCATTCATACAGTCATACGATTACTCAAACATCTGCGCACTGCAGCTGATTGAATCTCCCTCATCAAGTTGATGAGAAGGCTTCACCTATTTCCAAGTTGGGAACTGGGATTGATGAAGCATTTGTGCATAATTGATAATTTATTGATCATCGATGACCTTCACGTGACTTGGATGTTTCTCTCGTTCGTTTGGCCCCCGACTCGGACCTGTCTAAACTCATGAGTGCATGAGCCAGTGACTGACGTACTGATCAGTACTGACTACTGACTACTGACTAATTTAATGGTCAGCCACTCGGACTATATGGCTTCTACACTACGCGTTCTCTCATCACGAATCACCCATTTTCCTTCCTTTGATCCTCGGCCTCCTTAACCGGGTCGCAGACATTCGTATACAAATTCAATTTTTCGTCTTAGGGACTAAGCCTCACTAAGTGCCTTGCTTCAGTCGAAACGAGGCATTCATTTTGTTGGTAAGATGATACCAGAAATGATCATCATAATTCGACCGCAACGCGCACTCGGAGTATCCGTAGGTGTGCATGATGGGGCTTTATAAGGTCTCGTATCCTTAGACCTCATCGGCTTGCAACCCGTCTACCTGTCAGCCAGGATGGTTAACTTCCACGACCCTGCGGTTGTCGTGAATGATTTGTGTGCGTGCGCTTTTGCAGCTAGGCTCTGGGCCTCGGGTAACTCACAAAACTTCCTTTTGACAGTGACATTTGTCAAGCTTTCACACACCCTCGTTGGTCTCTACATGTGAGTCTGCCATGCCGTACTAGCCCCCGTGTTCTCAGAGTATGACCTGTAAACCTAATCTTCATCTCCAGCTGGGAATTCGTACTACTCTTGACTATGAGTGGAGCATCATTTGGGGCCGTCGTCCCTACCGCCGGACAATATGGGTCTGTGATCGCAGACGCTTTTTTTGAGGTCTCATTGCCCATCCTAGGATCCTCACACTGAATCACTCCTTCGATAGATCTACTCTCTTACGCGCCTGACGACCCTCGTCGCAGTAATAATCATCACTGTTAATTTTGACGCCAAGACCCCACACGCTTGCCAGGTCAGTAGCGGGAGTTGCATCTGCACCTTGCGCCTGTACCCTACTGACCGCCATCCCAAGGCGTTGCTTACTCGTTTTCTGTGAGTGCCTTTCAACGCGCTCTGTTCCTGAGCTGAGTATGCACAATATACCTCTCCTTTTTTCTCAGGTCTGTGAGAGTGTGGCCCTTACTGCCGCTGAACTCTTGATTGTGCTTCGCATGTATGTCCTCTGCCATTCATCTAGATGAGACCAAAGATAGTATGTGTGTCTGCAGCATGGCCATTTGGGACAGGAGAAAGGTTGTGGTGGCGATCTCAATCGGCTTATGGGTGACTAACGTTTCATTGCTCATGCATAGTGAGTCCTTTTACCCTCTGACCAGGAATTCCAAATAAACATGGTTCGGTATCAGCCTCGGCGCGGGTAAATGATAGTATCATATGCTTTTGACCGTCTGAGTTTATTGCATCCATCTGCAGGTCCGATCCGTGAGCCCTACCTGCCTGCCACGCAACGCCGAGATTAGAAACCTTCAAGTTGGCACCATCAGTACCCTCGTTACTAATATCGTCTTGCTTCTCATCATGCTCGTTGGCTTGCTCCGCCTGCGCATTCAAGGAGTGGGCACGCTTTCTCTGGGACAGCTCCTGTGGAAACAGGTCTGGTGGCGGTTCTTTCTAGGTGTGCGGATCTACGGTTCGCTGATGTATTTTCCGTTCCCGCGTGTAAGGGTATCATTTGGTTCTTGATTGCCAGCGCCGCAGGGGCCCTGCCAACCGTATGTCTAGCTAGTGGTTTTGTTACAATGTTTCTTACCTGTCATCAATTTCCATTCGCAGATCTTCCTACTTTTGGACCTAAACGGTAGGGTTTTCTTTCCCTCCAGTCGATCAACTGAAGGCTGTTGATCGAGCTCCATTCCTCTCAAAATATCAGACGTCTGGAGCGTCGTGAGTTCTTATGTGAAATGACTGGAGAAGGCCCTTGTTTCCTTACGCGTATTTGCGGTACAGATGTTCCTATTTCCCTGGGTGATCTCATTATCAATCGCTGCCACACGGATGCATCGCGCATTGACCGACTTTGTCTCTGGAGTGCCAGATGCGTATGGGATTCTTTTCCGTCCTTTTCCAGCGCTGACTGTGTTACTGGGCTAGCCCCCGGGGAGGAAGTGGTCCGACCTCGAGATTCTTGCAGAACCCTGCCGTGCAGCCACTTAAGCGGTTGGAGGTGGCTGTGCACTCGACCAGGATGTGGGATTCTACGGTTCAAATGAGCGATCCTGGGTCGTACGCCAGCACGGACGGGCCGGTGACCTACAAACCGAACGAATTGACTTCCGATTAAAGCGTGGAACGGAGGCCTTGGGAGAGTTGAATCAGGTACGGCAGATGGTAACGTTGTTTGCGCATCCTGCTCCGTGTCTCACAAACTCGTTAGCGTTCGTGCGGGGCCGGCGTTCAGCCGGTCAAATCCGCATTCGAAGCAGGACTCCTCGAAGAAAGACTATGTATTTCGCATCTACTTGGAACAGTTCCGACTAGGTGCATTCACGTCAATATAGTTGTGATAGCAGTACAACGAAAATATTATTGACCTCGGTCTTTGGGAGAAGGACCGATGCACTGATGCACTGAGGCCGAGGGCTGTGGTATTTCAAGCGTCCGCAGTAAGCTAATGTCCGACGACGAGCGGAGGCAAGATGGGATTCTAATGCCGATTTCCGAGTCGGTGGTTGAGAATTAAATTAGGACGCGGGGCTTGTCCGCAGCTGCTCGCCCACGCTCATGGGTGGGCCATGGTGCATGGTGGTCCACCTGTGACACAGGATATCCCTTGCTAGCCGTATTTATAGCCACCGCTAGGGAGGAGTGCCTTGCTTCTGGGACTGTCCTCCTGATATAGGGCGGGTAACCTCCGCACTCGCCGGTTGCTAAGTGACAACTTTGAGCTTAAAATATGAACCAGTGTCGGGATGCTACGACGACCCGATCAGCGAGAAGGCAGGGGAGGGACCCGTGGGGGGCGAGAGTCGCTGCTGAGAGATGTCCGAGAGGTTGGGGTGCGGAGCGTTGTTAAGTTTAAAGTCGACACGAGGCATGCCAAAAGGATGCTTACCCTGCCATGAGTTGTTCCTTTCTTTTCTACAAGAAAACAGCCTCGAGACTCATTAATGATGGAGGTAGTGGGTGCAGCGCGATTAGGTGGGCTAGGAAGGGTCAGAACTTGCTGAGGTGCGCCATTTGAGGAGGAGCCTGCCAGGACACTGAATATGTCGTCATGTTGGTGGGCGCTGAAAGAGCCGTCGCATCTGTGGTCAAGATGGGGGGCCGGCAGCGGGTGATTCTGTGCTTGCGGGGCTTGCTGGTATTGGGCGTGCGGGAGATGGCAGGAGAGGTCGGCGATGATGCAATGATGGTGGATAGAGGGCGGTACTGGCGGCGGACGTGTGGGTGGGCAGTTGAATCTTGTGAGAACGGGTGCCCTGCGCCGCTCGAACCCAGCGCCGTGGCGTATAATCTGATCGAAGGAAGGCTAGTCCCAGTGAGCAAAGACAAGTAGGCCACAGCGCCGAGGCGGTCAAAAAATGAGAGAAAGTTGAGGACTTCGGAGCGCCCGAGCCGTCAATCCGTCACTCAACCGCCAAACTTCCTTTCAAACGTCGACTTCGACTCCAACAAGTGCGGCCGACTTCCTCGATTCTAGAACCCCAGTCAGAAGTCAGGAGAACTATAGTACGCCTCCCACTTAACTCTAATCCGTCGTAGAACACGTTCTATCGCCCTACGTGGCCGACCCACAAGCTCTCTTTGACCGCACATCGAGCCATCCACGTTCTACACCGAATTCCTTTTTACTTACCTTCGTTTACCTTGACATCGGCCGAAGTAGGGACACCCAAAACTGTATTTAAGTAACTGTCGAAAGAAGGGATGCGATAGATTTTCGCCCCCAAACGTCTGTTCTCCTTCCCACTCTTTCTACTGATATCCTCCTACCTAGTCTCGCCCGCTCTGGCTTGTGGACGTCTGCTGGAGCTATCCTGCCCTCTGACGTCGATTCTTCCAATGTCGACTCACTTCATCCCCTACTTGTTGCCCTCGCCTAGTTTCTTCCGACGCTCCTGTTCCGCTCCCCCCCTCCAATCTTCATTTCCTCCCTTCTCCTGGGTTTCACACTTCTCCTGGACTCACTCGCGCACCCTCGCGCACTTCAGGGGACACCACGTGGAAAAAAGGATAAACGAAATCATCATCGGGGCCGCAATACAAATAGTGTATTCGCGGTGGGACATTGTACCGCATTTCGGGCCGTGTAAATGCGTCGTGTCAAAGTCGAAAGTAACAGCCTTGTCGACTGACGCGATGACGACCTGATCACCACCAATGACAACCTTATGGACTTGGGTGGCCCCCGATCAGCCCAGGACTTATAATGGAATGCGGAATTATGACATCTATGAAACAGACAGGCCGATCAATGATCAAACGATCAATCAATCAATGTAAATCAACCTCAGTACTGACGGACCAATTGAACACTGTGGTAATTGTATGGCCTTCGGCGCCTTCTGTGCTACGCGTTCTCTGATCTAGGATCACCCGTTTCTCCTCGGATCTCATTAATCACAGCACTGCGTATACTTCTTCGGTTCCTGGGGACTGAGCCCCACTCAAGGCGTTGATTCACCCGAAACAAGACAAAGATTTGAGGGCAAGATGGCCGCGGTGGCACTAGAATGGCCATGATTCAATACAGCCTCTAACTTGATATAAGTATGATGGGGCTTTACACGGAGTGGTCTTATACTTAGGCCCCTTTGCCTTTCTATTCATTCCACCTGTCAGCTAGGATGGTCAATTTCCACGACTCTACGGTTGTCGCGAACGATTTCTGTGAGTGCGCTTTTGCAGCTTGGTCCCGGAGCTCGGAAAACACACAAAATTCTCCCTTTTACAGCGGCGCTCTTCAACCTCTTCCACACCTTCACTGGACTCTTCATGTGAGTCTGCCATGCCGCACCAGTAGCCCTCATGTTCTCAGAGTATGATGACCCATACCCAATCCCCATCTCTAGCTGGGAATTTGCCGTTACTCTTAACTATGAATGGAGCGTCATTTGGGGCCTTCGTCCCTACCGCTGGACAATATGGGTTTGTGATCGCAGGCGCTTCTTTTGCGTCTCATTGCCCATCCCAGGATCCTCAGACTGATTTACTGCATCTTCGGTAGATCTACTCTCTTACGCGCTTGGCGACCCTCGCGACAGTAATACTTGCCGTCGTTGAATTTGACTCCAAGGCTCCATACATATGTCAGGTCGGTAGCGGGAGTTCAAGTTGCGTCTACACCTTGCACTACTCTGACCACCATCCGAAGGCGTTGCTTACTTCGATTTGTGTGAGTACCATTTCAACGCGCTCCTGTTCCTGAGTTGAGTATGCACAACACTTCTTTTTTCTCAGGTCTGCGACAGCGTGGCCCTTGCCGCCGCTGAACTCCTGATTGTGCTTCGCATGTACGTCCTCTGCCATCCATCTAGATAAGGCCAACAATAGTATGTGTGTCTGCAGCATTGCCATTTGGAACAGGAGAAAGGTTGTGGCGGCGATTGCAATCGGCGTATGGTTGACTAACATTGCATCCCTCATACATAGTGAGTCCTTTCACCCTTTGACCAGGAATCCCAAATAAACATGGTTCGGCATTAGCCATGTGGCTTGTAAATGATACTTTCGTTTTCATATGCCTTTGACCGTCTAAGTCTACAGCATCCATCTCCAGCTCCGATCAACGAATCCTGCACGGGATTCCTGCATGCCGCGCAACGCCGAGATTAGTATCAAACTTGGCACCATCAGTACCCTCGCTACTGATATCGTCTTGCTTCTCATCATGCTCGTTGGCTTGCTCCGCCTGCGCGTTCAAGGAGCGGGCACGCTTTCTCTGGGGCAGCTCCTGTGGAAACAGGTCCGGTGGCAGTTCTTTCTAGGTGTGCGGATCTCGGTTCGCTGATGTATTTTCCGCTCCCGTGTGTAAGGGTATCATTTGGTTCTTCATTGCCACCGCCGCAGGGGCCCTGCCAACGGTACGCCTAGCTAGTGATTTTGTTGCAATGTTTCTTGCCTATCATCAATTTCAAATTGCAGATCTTCCTCTTTCATGACTTAAACGGTAGGGTTTGCTCTCCCTCTAGTCGATCAACTAAAGTCTGATCGGACTTCATTCCTCTCAAAATATCAGACGCCTGGAGAATCGTGAGTTTTTATGTGCAACGACTGGGGAAGGCCCTTGTTTCCTTACACGTATTTGCGGTACAGATGTTCCAATTTCCCTGGATGATCTCAATATCGGTCGCTGCCACCAGGATGTATCGCTCATTGACTGACTTCGTCTCTGGAGGGCCAGATACGTATGGCATTCTTTTCCGTTCCTTTTCCGGCGCTTACTGTGCTACAGGTATCCCAGTACGCAGTCTAGCACCCAAGGAGGAAGTGGACCGACCTCGAGATTCTTGCAGAACCCTGCCGTGCAGCCATTTCAGCGGTTGGAGGTGGTTGTGCACTCGACCAGGGTGTGGGATTCTATGGTTCAAATGAGCGATCATGGGTACCCCAGCACGGACGGGCCGGTGACCTACAAACCGAACGAATTGACTTCCGATTAAAGCGTGGAGCGGGGGCCTTGGAGAGAGTTGAATCAAGTACGGCAGATGGTGACGTTGCTTGCGCGTCCTGCTCCGTGTCTCACAAACTCGTTAGCGTTCGTGCGGGGCCGGCGCTCAGTCGGTCAATTCCGCATTCAAAGCAGGACTCCTCGAAAAAGACTATGTATTTCGTATCTACTTGGAACAGGTTCGACTAGGTGGAAATACGTCAATATAGTTATGATAGCGGTACAACGAAAATAGTATTGACCTCGGTCTTTCGGAAAAGGACTGATGCACTGATGCACTGAGGCCAAGGGCTATGATATTTCAAGCGCCCGAAGTAAGCTAATGTCCGACGACGAGCCGAGGCAAGATGGGATTCTTCTAATGCCGATTTCCGAGTCAGTGGTTGAGAATTAGGACGCGGGGCTTGTCCGCAGCTGCTCGCCCACGCTCATGGTGGGACATGGTGGTCCACCTGTGACACACGATATCCCTTTCTAGCCGTATTTACAGCCACCGCTAGGGAGGAGAGCCTTGCTTCTGGGACTGTCCTACTGATATAGGACCGTGGGTAACCTCCGTACTCGCCGGTCGCTGAGGGACAACTTCACGCTTATGATACGAACCAGTGTCGGGATGCTACGACGACCCGATCAGCGAGAAGGTAGGGAAGGAGGGACTCGTTGGGGGCGAGAGTCTCTGCTGAGAGAGATGTCCGAAACGTTGGAGCGCGGAGCGTTTGCTTGAGCGAAA